>QVNV01026249.1:0-26036 GCA_014825455.1 Pseudomyrmex pallidus | reverse complement strand
CATTTTTTAACAAATTCTCTTTTATTCTGGAGAAGCGTTTTTTATTCCGATCAATGGTTGCAGAGTAAGTGTGTCCCGCAACAGCGGTGAAACAGGAAGGTCCAGCATCCTCTTAAACGCGACCGAAAACGCAAATGTCCCTCGAGAGAGCACTTGATGGTGTTGGTGACAAGAATTTTGTGCACATTTCTCTATCCAAATCTTAATTTTCTTCCGGAAATCAAAAGAACTCAAAACAGAATTGTTTTAAAAGTAAACAAATTTTTCAATTTTATTTTCAAGTTATTTTACTTATTTCTCAACGTCGTTAAAAAAAAAAGAAGAACAAAAATTTAAAAGAGGACTGCATTCAGAATTTTTGATTTTGCAAACCCCGAACGCATCTGTTCGCCTCAAAGCAAACCTGGTGCGATACACACACTGGTGTCATACACGTTTTCGAAATCGCTTACCACTTGTATCGTCATGCGAGATGCTTTATGCGAAGGGTGAAGTTCACGATTCAGCTCACGTGACGCTAATATGACGTCTACGTGTCTCTTTGGTGGAACGTACCGAAAGACCACCAACGAGACAAGTCCTTCCGGGACCGGAAGTGAATCGGCGGCGAAGCCGCCACACGGTTTGGAAGACACTGCCCCGATCGCACGTGCTCGATCAACGACAATGGCGCGATTCTTTTCGAGGATAGAAAACGAGCCGTCACGAGACAAAAAGTGCAACCAAGTGTCGCGAATGACGTATCCGATTGTAGCTTCGCGTTCAACGCTTGTTATATTTCAATTTTTAAATTACTTATCGAATGCGAAACCAGCCATCGGTAGCGATTGCTACGACACGAACGGATTGCGCTGTAACTTCGAAAAAGATCATTGATTGCATTGCTAATTGCAATCTAAGTAAATACGACGGAGAGAAAAAAATAAAGAGAGTAAAAAATAAATTCGGAGAAGACCTTTCCGAAATCTTTTTTTATATCACTTAATAGAATAACAAAGTAAAAATTATATCTATATGTGTAAGTTTGATCTCTAAACAGAGACCGCTCTGGAGATGACGACGCGTTTGGAGTTGATCTCATATAAAAATAACATTGGAGAAAATATTTACGATTAGATACAAACGATCGTTCCAGATGAACATTAATTAGCAAATGGTCGAAGTGTGTTGTCAAAGAGTAAAGAAATGTCTCTCAGAAAGAGACGTGGTGTATGTGTATGTGGACGCGCGCGCGTGACTATCTTGCCCTTACGTGAACGATATCTGATGATTCGGGGGGATGGTTTATCGCGCGTATATACGAAAATACATATTCAGGATTATATGTCCGGCGGGGTAAGATTGCGCTTTTTGCACGCACGAAAACGTGTGCGGCGCGGGTTAATTTATATATACGGGGCGACGCACGTACGCGCGGCGTTGAATCGCTAATTTCCGTAACGAAACTTACTTCGGGTGCCTCGCGGAACGATCGGCGATGAGCGGAGCCCAGGCGACCGGGCGGAGCTCGCACGCTCAGGAAGCAGGAAGGAGAGACCGGAGGAAACGGCGATAAAATCATCGGCGAGAGAGTCGTTGCCCGAAAACGGCCAGTGTGGGGAAACACGAAGGAACTAAGAAGGAGAGGCATATATCGCATCGCGTTGCGGATCGAGCGCGTGGAAAGCAAGGTGAAGGCAGTCATTAAACGAAGGCCATTAATTCGATCGGCCTTATGTCGCTGCGCGCGAATTAATTTGATGATACGAATTGAAATCTTGAAGGGAACCCCTTCGTGTACACGCGCGATCGACACGCCGATATTGACGGCGTTTCCGAAAACGCCGGACGGGGAGTGTCCGTGGGATTGCAACGAGGAGATGTAACGCGATAAGACGGCGAAAAAACTGAAAAAATATTGTCCACGCGATCAGTTAATTAACAGTAGATAAGTATAGGTTTTAATTGCAAACGGGAAAATGTATATCTCGAAAATATGATGCAAAAAAAAAAGTCAGTTTTGGTCGAAGACCAATCGTCGAGAGTAACGTCAGAAGTTTCGAGACACTCTGTACGTTTCGTTGTTATTGATTAACAATAAATATCGATCGTCCGACTGTTCCCTGATAACAAAGCGGGTTTATCGGGACTGGCGTGACCGAGGCGTACCGATGAGTTTCCAGAGACTGTTATTCTCGAATCGCGGTACGTGTACGTACGTACGTACGTACGTGTTTCAGATCACAATACGGGGTGCGCACATTCCCATGACAGGAAGACTGAAATTAGGTTCCCCGCCGAGTGCACGGACCGAGAGATAATTCTCTTCCGAGCCACGAAGAGTCTGACAGCAAAAGAAATTATTTCTTGCGGAAGAGTTGCCGAATGCGTACCAGTCATCTAAATCGTACCCCTTTAATTTCTTCGTAATTATTGAATACAAGCAACATCTCTAGCGATCAATATGTGAAGTAAATGAACAATTAGAAACAGAGACAAAAACTTGACTTATTTTTGCGCATGTTACAAATATTTTTAAAAATCTGGTATTACTGATGCTATAGTTTTGAGCACATTTATATTGTGTCGTTTTTACATTCAATATACAAATGTTTGAAAATGAGATATAAAGATTAGTTCGATGTCATCATAAGAGATATCGAGATTCTTCGAAATCGTGAAGCCTCAAGATTTTTTAAAACCGAATCGCACGGTTTATACACTCACGCTTCATCTTTTTCTCTTCTATTCTTTTCAGCAACTTTGTCTTATATACGCCATTCGGCGTGTATCACTTTCGCCCTTCGCATTTGAGCGCCTGAGCAAAAACTCTGAAAAAAGTTTCCCTTCCTTCAACTCCCCTGAAATCGCATCGCGCGTTAAAAAAAAATTCTTATCGGACGTGATCGCGTGTGTGCTTAATTCGGGATCGCGAGAGGATGTTTTCGGTTAATCTTTGAATCTCTGTCGGACAAAAACTACGGCGTGAATTATGACGAAATCTGTTTTTTTTTTTTTTTGCGAGAAATTTCGTAAGTTCGACATATTTTTTTATTATTTGTTTGATTGAAAACTTGAAGTCTAGTTTCCACTCTACAATCACGTCAAGTTGGCTAACAGTAAATATGAAAAAATATTCTTGACTTGATTTCGTATGAATCTCAACGAAATCAGCGGAACCTTATTCCATATACAATTGCTTGGTTTAATTAAGTATTTAAAATAAATCGTTGCGACGCGAAAAACAATCGACTCCGGATTGAGTGAGAAATCTCTCGACGAGTGTATAATTTCACTCGGCGCAATATCGGCTACCGAGGAAGTTAAACTTCTCATTTATATCATCCGGATGTACGGTTGGAGGCCACCTTCTTGGCATTCCCCTTCGTTCTATATTCATGCCCGCGGTAAGGTAACGAGTTAACATTAAGGAGAAACCATCAAGAGCAAACGAAGAACAAGCGCACGCTGATCGGTCGAAATATCAACGTCAAACGTGCCGCCTTATGACTGCACGTTTCTCTCTACCATATTTCTGTAATGAGTTCATAAACACAATTTTTTTTTTTTTTTTTTTTTTTTTTTTTTATTATAGAAAATCAGTCGCGAGCCTTATTGTTTCTGTATTATCGTGGTTGCTAATGTTTCTTACGTGTAATTCACGAGAAACAAAACTAATCGTAAAGTAATTCGAAAAAAATATTCGGTACGCGCGACCGATTAATTTTCGAATTTAATTAAATCCTTCGGTCTTTCGAAGAGAAATTATGAATGAGATTAAGCGTTAGATGTGTGCTATATCCCGAGGACTAATCCCAACCAATGTCCTTGAGCGTTGACGATCCTTCAGACGGGGGCAATAGCGGGCGAGCTGGCAACGAAACTGGGAGCGAGACGCGGTGTAGATACGCGTAAGGAAGCGTAACGTCTACGTAGAGCCGAGCCTCTGACTCGCGACTTCCGGTCAAGCAGCAGGAAGCACGCTCGGTGCCTCGCCGCCACCGACGCCCGCGACTTGTGCCCGACGACATCTTTAGACCTGGCTATATATCCAGGGAATTGCAGCGAGTGTGTTCCAAGTTTACTTAAAAACCGTACATATAAACTATATCTAGTTAAACACCAAAACACATTATCGGTATAAAAATAAAAGATGTATTATAAAATCCATTTGCGGTTTTCGTCAAATCTGATTCGATCCAAATTCCGAGCAAGTTCGATTATCGAGAATGTGCAATGTTCGAAAATTCTCGCCTAGAGAAAAACTCGCTTTTAGATTCGTTAAAAAGAAAATTCTTCATTATGTTCAAAACTTTTTCTCTGGAAAAGTTTTCTCTTTTAGTTACTCGTTTTTTTTTTCCAACTCGTCTCGAAAAGTCAGTCAACGAATATTACTTCGTACACAGTTGAGAGCTCGGTTCCATCTTTCTTTTCACTGCTGCGAATAAATGTCAAAGACATATGTCTCTCGAAAAAAGAGATGACATTACACGTGTATAAATAAAAACCGTGCGAGAGAAACATAAATAGAAAAATAGAGGGAAAAAAGAACGAAAACTGGCAACGTTTCTCTCGCGAGTTCGCTACACTACGCGTGTCTCACGATCACGAACGTCGGCATCTTAACGATGCCGTTAATTGACCTACACGCGGCAATTTTTTTTTTTTTTTTTACGCGCGAAACTCGCGCATATTTATTCCGCGTTCGCGCTCGTAACGACGTCGTTAATTGTCTCACGGCGAGAGTAAGTAACACTTTTTTTTTTCGCAAACTTGTCTCGCGTAAGAACAGCTTAATTGTACCACGCTTGAATTCGTAAAATCCTAATTTTCTGACAAACGTTTCCGATTCTCTCTCTTACGATTTTTCGCGTACGGATTTTTCAGACAAAACGTGCAGTCGTTTTCTTTCTGCGAATTGAAGCGTGTTGCAGCAATTTTATATAACTTTTCTATATTTCCGTTTGCAGAAAGTGTCGTGTTTTGAGAAAAATAATTTTAAAAATAAAAATAAAAATCTTGTGTTTTTACACAAAGTTTAATTCTTCGAGAAATTAAGAAATATAACAATATAAATTTACAAATTGTTCAAATTTTTGGAAGTAGATCGATTTTTCTCACACTTTTCAAAATCGATTTCTTGTGCAAAACAAATTATACTGCACATTGTTCCTCACGTGAAATCATCTTGCGTTTCTTTTACTACCGATATCTGATACCGTATATTTTAATAATCGTGCGGATATAAATTTTTTTTCGTGTAAACTCGGAGTCGGACCGCGAGAACAGCGGCGGGTGCATCGTGGGCCCACACATTCGCGCGGACCGAAATATCGTGCGGTGGGTACCTGTTTCGCGTCTCGCTTCGCTAATTTTCGTGCGCGTTCGCACGCCGAAATGAGAGCTTTAATTTCGTGGCAACCAGTGGCCCGCCGCGCCTAATTGACATAGAGAAACAGCGACGGAAAGAACGTTAGTTCGCTCGTGTGCGCCCGCTCGCACGGCCGATCTGCCTGACGACGCGATAGAAGGAAGAAGAGAGCAGATAGAAAGAGACGCGTACATCATATTAATTCCTAATTGTGTAATTATCCTTCTAATTACAGTTCCGCGCGCGCGCGCCGAAATTATCCCATCGTTCGAACTCAGACCGAAAGCGCGAGACACGCGCGTTTTTTTCGAGGATCCTTCCCTCCGCGAATTTCAAGGGCGGAGAATTTGAATTTTATGACGGTATTTAATTATTCATTTATTCGTTTGTTCGGAAATGAGACTCTCTTTTTTGAGATGGGAAAAGATTCGAAACGGACAAAAATTAAAGGTTTGTTGCTGTTCCCGCTGTCCACGGCGAAAAGTGTGAAAAACTTTGGACAACAATTGACAATCTGTTCGTGTGACGTGTTATCGATGACACGTTGAAAAACGTCGGCACGGAACGTGGGGATTATATCCGTTTGAAATTTACGCGAGGTCGAGAAACGCGTAGTCGAAATAATTGACGCTAATTGGGTAAATTGACGTCGTCAAACGGAGGGATGTTATTTCTCGCTAGCTGCGGCTTTACCTGTTGATTCCCCTCTACAGACATGTTGCGCCATTCGGTCGCCGATATATTTCGGGGAGAAAAAGAAATTCTCATGATTAGAGTAAATTGCGCGGCTTATCGCTTGTCGTTAACTCGAAAACAAAAGGTAGCGAGCGCGCAGGTGAACAGTATTAATTCGCGCATCGAGCGTTGGAAACTTTTATAGTGTCTGTCATTATAATCAGCGAGTTACATTATAATAATAATTACGCTGATGATGTTTTTCATTGTCCTATGTAATAATTTGCTTTTTCAAGTGCGAGTCGAAGATAAATTCTACAGAAACATTCGAAAACAACAAAGTGACTGGGAAATCATCGATCGAATCCTATATATTTAATTAAACTTAGTCCCGGATTAAACATCCCAGAACGAAAAATGCTAATCGGAAGTGCAATGTGGCTGACAATGACCTTGAGGGAACTCGTTTTGCGACTTGCACCTGCGACTGCCAAGTTAAAGTCACGATTTGTCCACCGAACGCGTATCGATCTCGGTGCTACTCGAGAGTTAATTAACCACACAGATGTACCGGATAATTTAAAACGACACACACGGCGGCACTCCGATATGATCATTGAAGTTCGTCATTACGGCTTTCATATTGAAATGATGTATATACACACGCGCGCGCGAGCGAATATAATTTTTGTGACATCGCGAACTTTCTTCTTGAAACATTTTTACAAACAAATTTATCACTCGCAGAAGCTTCCGTTTTTTTTTTAGAAGCAACGCAGCTGCGCGATCTTAAAATTAATCGACTGAGAGTCGAACGCGAGCGATTTAATTACAACTTTGGGAGAAAAGCGACGAAACTTTCATGAGAAGATCTCGGTTACAATATTGCTAAAACAGATTGTCTCTTATCGCGATTGCCTATCGGGCGCGAGCAGATTTTTTTGCGAGATTAGAAACAACTGCCATGCCATTCTCTAGTCGGATTAATTGACCCGGGATCGGGCTCGAGCGATTAATCGCGAAGTCCGAAAAAGCGGACTCGCGTTCTCATTCGCGCAAGCGGCCGTACAAAAGAACGAGAAGAAAAGAGATGCACTGGAGAGATCGCGCTCAGGATAAAAGGCGCTCGCGCGCGTACACCTGAGAGCAACAGCAGGTGCAGCGCAAGGTCTCGGTCCTCGCGGATCGAGTCCTGGCTCTTCTCTTGCGTGACAGCGCGCGACGACGCGATCAATGCACAGAGACCCCGGCGTGTGACTGCGAAGCGCACAAAGATCGAACGTCGACCGCAAGAAAAACTCGATCGTCGCTTGTGATTTTCAAAAAATCAAAACGTCGCCAGCACGCTCGTTGCTCCCTCGCCTCTTGTACGTGCTCGGCCGACTTTTGCGTGCCATCGGGGCACGTTCTTATCCGTAATAGCGACCTTGAAGTCAGCCTGTGCGACCTACGACGGTATGCGGGCGCTGCAATTATGCGTTTGCGCGCGAGTATATCCACCTTCCATTGAATCCCCCCACGGGATCCCCCAGCTGCAACTTTGTTGCTTTGTTGTTGTTATTGTCGATATCCGGGCGCGGGCTTGCAACGCGAGACAAATTGCGTTCATTCATTTGCGCGACGAAACAAAAATGACAATATGTGCGTTGCAAAACAAAATGTTATATCTGCCACGATAACAAAAAATTAAAGTTTCAAATAAATATAACATTATGAAAATGGAGTCGTATTGCACTGCGGGTTGATGTATACGCGACGACACTTCGACCGTTTTTAGAGAGTTCTCTAGAAAGCTGGGGTCGAGAAAAGCAACGAATTCATACGGACTCATACGTGACAGGAAAGGGATATTCGCCAATTAATTCCAAAAATGCACCACACATGCGGGGATTTTCGGACCAGCCAGCGCGATCAGATAGAGACACGAGGCACGAAAGGATTCCTCGCGCTCGGCTTGATGCCAATCACGCAGATGATGACGCGGGCTCTACCGACAGCTGCATACTCGCGCCATTAACCGGCACTTCCAGCTTTCGGGCGTCGCTTGGCTCTTGATCAGCCATTATCATACAGAATCCTCACGTCCTCATCCTCCCGCCGCGCTCATTCGAGACCGGCGTTCGTTTGCATATTTCTCGGGAGTCGACAAAAACTGCGGAAATTAAAATTATTCACGAAATTGTCATCGGAGAAATTCGAAGAATTTCATTTCCGAAGTTTTCCGACTCGCAAGGAAAACGACAGAGACTTGAATAATAACTTGGAAACTTGGTTTTGAGAATGACATATTAAAGTTGAAAACGAAATATTTAATACTTTTGTATATTGGAAACTCGGTTCTTTTTTTTTATCGAGACTACTTTTATACAATAAAAATATATACAATATATGTTTGTGAGAGAAAAGAAAAAACATCAGGAATCTTCTGTGTAACGTCCATGATGATGAAACATATATATATATATTCATGACGGTTCAAATTTTTATCAGTTTATTGCTAATATAAATACTATTCTTTTACAAATTGAATTGGTCTAACGACATTTCATAACATGCATAAAAAATATTGGCTAGTCGAGTCTAGTGACGGAATAATCGTTAATGACAATGTACAATGGCGCTGAGAGAGCGATGAATGAGAGAAAAGATTTTTTTTTTTTTTTTTTTTTTTTTTTTGTATGATTCATTTTTTACGTGATTAATTTTTTTTATTTTTAATCTTTATTTTCGCTTTATAATTCTCACCGAAAATATATGATGTATCCATGATCGTCGTCAGAATTCGACGACACGTCGTGAACGAACCCTAACGTGAACGTGTAATCGTACACTTAAAATAAAAATCAACAGCTACACGCAACATGTACTACGCATCACGCGTGAAAATAATCGATCATTGATTAGAATCTATTCGTTTCATTCCCGCCGCAAAAATGATGAGCGTCGGATTTTAATTGCTGCAAAACCGAAAAAAGATGACTTTTTAATCGAAGTCAAGTATCAAATTAAGTACGTAGTAGAGAGATTTATGTAGGTAGATAGTTTTTAATGTTCAACATATTACTCCCGTTCTCTGAATCTATTTTTCTATATGCCATAAATGGACAAAATAAATTACGGTCGTTACACTTGTTACGATCGCAAACGTATTTTTCTTTTTTTTTTTTTTTCAATCGCGATCGTAACAGTTATTTTGACACGAATGTCGAAACGCTAGTTTTTCTTTCACACACGTGCAAACATAATAATTTTGAGACGCAAGACGAGAGCGACACAAGAATGAGCGATAAAATTCGTTCGGTATTGCACGCTTGAGCTACGCGTAGGGAACAACCTACTGACGAAAAAATCAAAAACCCTTACGATACACAATAAATACACAATTCAATTGAGTCTGTGACATTCAAGTGCTGAAATATTCAAGCGAGATCTCGTCGGCTGTGTTTCGTTCGAGCAGAATACGAAGTTGACTCGCTTCTCCCCCGTGGAGCTACGACGATCCCGCGCGCGGTTGCTGCTGCGTGTAATATCCGAACGGACGTGATTCCGTGGACGAGGACGACGACGACGAGGACGTCAGCAGCGACGTCGAATTCGCGGCCGCGACCAAGGACGACGACATAGGCGACGAGCCGGTCGCCGAGTGACGTTGCTGCGACGACGAAGCTTTCTGCTGACCGACACTCGCAATCGTCTGATGGGATCTGATCGGCACCTGAAGCGGCCGTTGGATCTTTTTCCCGTGATGATGACTGGGCGTGCGGTATCCCTGATGTCCCGGTCCGCTAGGCCGTAATCGCGGTCTGCCAGGACCCCGGCGAATTCCCGCCATACCGCCACGTGACATCGGCATCAGAGAACCAACCGGACCCATAGGACCTACCGTGCTAGGACCGTCCCCGTCGGCTGGATCGTGCATCCCTGTAACACAAAAGAAAGCGTCTCTTCGTTCTAGATGGTTCTGACAAAACTTTCGCCGCTGTATATGACTTTCTATCGGCAAACGAAGAGAATAAGATTTTTCATTATAGAATTTAAATCCAACCAACTTCGCGAACGTTAAATACACAATACTGATTAATGTAGAAACGCGCGATTTAAAATTTATCGCTGCAACGAGCGATAATTGCGATAATTGTCGGGATAAACGTAATTTTAATGTTTATGATTACGGGAGGGCAGATGCGAGAGACCGGGCGTGCTACGAGTTCACGTTCGACTGGTCAGACCAGTTGATCAGTTATTCACATCAATATCTCTCGAAAGATGAGAGTAAAAAAGAGAGAGAAAGAGAAAGAGAGAGAAAATTTGAGGTTTGCGTTATGCCATGAAGTGTTAAATAAGAGAGGAACGATCCGCCCACAATTACCGGGGATCAAGCGCCGAGAGAAAAGTATCGATTCCATACACTTGTGTGCATTATAGTGCGCAATTCAAGCTTAAAGAAAAAAACAATTAAATTGAAACAACAAAAAAACCAAATCAGAAAACTTTCAAAATTTGATAGAACAGAGTTGGAATTATTTACATACAAATCGTCCCTTGTCTGGAAAATATTTGACGATTCCAGCATTTTCCAGCAAAATGTATGCGACGTGTGCGAAAATCCTCTCCGCAAAAGTAGATAGATATCTCTTTATTTTGCTCTTTTCGCCGCCGCGCCGCGTCGTCGACATTCCGCGGCACGTATCCGATCGCTCAGAGGAAGCGTTTCTCTTCTCAGACGGTGCGGTTTGAGAGGGCACTCGAGAAAATGGACGAGGGGAAAACGCGAAAACGCGCGGGATTGTCTCCGCAAAAGCTTCTCTCCGTTGACTTGATAATGCGCTCGGAAAATTCTACGCGTGAGTCGTATTGTCTCGAAGAGGGATGGAGAGAGAGACTCTTCAACGAATCAGCTGGCGATCTTTGCGAACGTCGCGTATAAAAACTATACTTCAATATCTTCGATATCTGATCTGTCGGAACGTACGACAAACGCGAATGAAAATTCTCACATTTGCGAAAAGCAATATAAAACTTATTTGTTCTTCTCTGCAAACGATCAGTTACAGAGCAAATTAGCGATTTCGTCTATTGACAGAAATCCGATCTGCCAAATTGTACAATCGCGTGGGTAACCGCAATGAAGACGAAATAAAATCAGCCTTTTGCGATGCGCGTCTGTGTGCAATAAACTGTGGCATTTAACGTGCGACGGGCAAATAAAAATTTATACGACTCGTATTGTGATCAAATAAAATTGTGTAAATTATTAATTGTGTACACCTCTAATGAAAAAATGCGCGCGCGATAGGAGCGCCTTTCGACAAGAACCTGCTTGCCTGCTTGGGAGCAAAGGTTAAAGTTTTCGAGATGACTGGAAGCCGCGGAATGTCGACGGTCCAGCTCGTTGTATCCTCTCTCGTTTCAGTCAGCTATCCTGCCGCATTATCCTGCCGTATCGCTTTAGCCGGTTACGCGAACGGAGTCATCTCCGCCGCCATATATTTTATCTTCTTCTTCTCGCGCATGTTCAACTAGTCTGGAACACTTAGGCTTCTCGAAGAAGCTCGAGATCGAAGCTCGAGATAGTCGCGTTACTTAACAGGATCACAGGATACTACCAGAAACCATTTTCCGCCCATTAAATCCGGTTAAGCGAGCCTGTTAATTACGTGCACACTTCGACAGGAACGTCAATTTCATCAGAGACACATTGTTGTGCGACTACAAAACCGAAATTGTCCAATTAAAAAAATTAATTTTTTTTTGTTTCAAAATTAAACTGTACTCTTATTTATTTAGCTAAAACACGAAATCCGTCACACCAATTAAGTTTCTCTAGAAATATCACGATTTAAATAGAAAATAATATGTAATTGAAACAATTTTAATTGACGTGGAAAAGAGTCTTGTAATCCAAGTTTTAGAATTTTAATATATATTTAACATAATCAAATGTAATCAAATGTAATTAATGCAATCAAAGTTTTAGAATTTTAATATATATCTAATATATATTTAATTGTAATATATATTTAATCCTTTGCGGACAGACTTGTTTAAAAATGATCTACGAGTCAGACAGACTGGGTTTGTAAGACCCACACGACTTTAAAATCAAATATCTGCGCAAAAAATCAATATTTTTCCAAGTTTGTTTTTTTAATCAAAAGTTTCAACAATTCTGCGTCGATAAAAAAATAAATTGAAAAACTTTCTAGTGGTTTCAAAGATATACGCGTTTAAAAAAACCAATTTTTACTAGAAACGCCGACTTTTGAGTAGGTCTGGGAGACCCATGTCTGTCCGCGAAGGGTTAAACTTGATAATATAAAATACAAATACCATACTGATAGTATAGTATATAAACAGAATGGGAAAGATACGACGTTACATTGTGTGTGACGGTATGAAAATATGATATTCGAGAGGGTCGACGAGATGACACTGTAAGGTACGGTGAGGTACGGCACGAATCGACAACACACAACTCCTTACGAAGTCCGTGCTGCAATTCTCTCTTCTACTCTGTTGTACGTCTCTTCTTCTTTTTTTTTTTTTTATTTGACGTCGCGAAACGATGAGGGAAATTAGATGTCGGGATTATGCAACCGAAGCGTATTACGATCGCATTTGGAATTCGTAACAGACGTTGCCAAATCGAGCGGTAAGTTATTATTATTCGAGAACGTCAGCGCGTTCCGATGCGGATAAATTAATACGAACATAAGTTCGTCACGCTATATTTGAGAACATTCAGAGAAAATTACATAAGACTACGTGTAGTCTTAAAAAAAATTTCAATGAATTGTTTTTAATCTTTGCTCTTTCGATATAAGATTTTCGCGAGTGAGATTAAAGAATTTCTTTCTCGGAAGGAACTCAAAGGCTTTTAAACAAATACTGAAAAAAAATTTGTCGATCGTAATTTTATTTACCGGAGCGAATTCACTCCCATTAATCCATCACAGTCCATTCGTTTATTGAAAACAACAAACAGCATAATGACGTATAATCAGCGAATAACATTGGACGATATCATGCCGACGAGAGCGCGGAACATTGACAGCTGGATCAAGTGCGCGCCGCATCCCCGATAAAGAGATAACTAATGGAGAAGAGAACGAAGCAGAAGCACAGAAGGACACGCAAAAAGGCAGTGACCAAGAAGAAAAAACGAAAAATAAAGAAAGAAAAAATAGAAGGATAAAGGGGAGGGAGACGAGGAGAAAGAGAGAGAGACGAAGAGGAAGGTACAAGAGTTCCAAAAACCTAAGAAGAGCATCGATCGCAGCTGTCGCCTGTTCGCTCCGCACCTGCTATTGTCCGCTCGTCTCCCGGTCGACGACAAGTGAGAGAGACCGACCCCTTTTCTTTCGTATATACGCACACGCTGCAGCACACGAATGATACCGAGCGTGTACCCGCGCGCGTGTTGTGTCCGCGCTCCCTCCGTGTCCACGGTCCACGTGACGTTGCGTGAGGTCGTCTTATCGGACACACGCACCGTGGCTTCTCTAATTAGCGCAACAGCGATAACTACGTGGATGATGTTGCACCTTGACGTTCGTCGCGGAGAATCGAAATTTTTTTTTTCCCGATGTTGTCACATATGCGAGAAGAGATTGTCTTGAACGCGGAGTGTTAAAACATTAGAACTCCATGAGAGAAGTTCTCTTGAGTTTATTATTTTTATATATGAGACAATTATATGAGGAGATTATTAAAAAAGACGTTACATATTACAATTTAATTTTAAATTAATTTTAAAAAATTTATTAAATTGAAAAAAAAGTTTATTACCGAGAAGTGAAATTTTTATCGAATTCACTCGAAACAACAATGTTCTATTTACGCAACCTAATGACAAAAGTGATGACTGTGATGCTCTTCCCCTTGAAATAACAACTGGGTCCTTGCGATATACTCGCGTGTCACGCGGTAACAAATATTCGGCTAAACTTTCCCCCAATGAATTCGCTACGGATTTGCCGTTTGCAAAACGGGCCGCAGAATGAGTCACGAGAAATTTCAGATAGGGGCGGATGTCTCTAAAGGGTGCTATCTGTAAAGGAGCGCGCCAACTGTTATACTCCCCCTCGTGCACTCGTAGGTTGCACATGTGCTCGCGAGGGAATTTCGTCGGTACGACGATGGGGACCCAACGATGGACCCACAGACTTTGGTCTTTCGCGAGTCGCAAAATCCCCTGAGAACTCGGCCAAGTGCGCGGCCGAAAGATATCACCGAGGGTGCGAGAGAAACAAGGGGGGGCCAAACCCCGAAAGAGTCGGTCGGAATTAACGGCGTATCGATTAGCGGAGCTGCTGGAGAAGTCATTCTTCTCGGGACAAGCTTTCAAAATCGCGATCGCGTCCCTCGTTGATCTCGCGCATAATCCAATGACGAATTCTGTCGCATTATTTTCATTCGATATTGTTGTATCATCGGAGGTAGGGAGGAGGCGCGCGCGCGCAGAGTGACGAATTTGCTGCCGGCGGCAAGTTAAAAGGCTGCTCCGATTTCGTCATTGCGGCGGTATTAATTATAAAACCTTCATTTTTGCGCATTGCGAATATTTCCGTGCGATATGATCGACCCCCCCGATTAAACCTTGGAAACAAGTACAAGCGGACCAATTCGTGCATAGACGTGCAACGGTGCCGATAGAGAGGATTGTTATCGCAGCTGTTAAATATTTATACGAGTTATGCGGTCGTGCGCATACACGATGCTAATAAGCGCGAAAATTATTATCGGCGCGACGTGTATCTGTCAGCCGCACGAAACGCATTGAAATAATGCATAATATTGACGCACGTGACGCACGCGAAAACGGATGTTTTGTAAATCAGTTGATCAAATAAAATTAATTTTTGTTCTGCACGGAGTGCGAGAGACTCGACTCCTAGCCAAGGTGTTTTTTTCGCAATAAAAATTTAAAATTTTATAGAGGAGGCTTGTATCAACTTACTGCTTAGTTATTTTTTTTTCGTTGCGAATCGTATCGATAAATAGTAGTGCAATTATTCTAGCAATGTCTATGCGATATTGAATGAAAATACTCTGACAAGATTCGACATTGAATTATGCCGCGATGTCTGTTGATAAATTTTAAACAATCATGAATATTGGAAAATGTACTGCAATAAAGTTAATATTGTTCGTTATCTTTCATTTTTTTACCATTTTCTTTTGATATCAGCGAATTTCTGGAAGTGATGTAAATTATATTGCAAATGCTCAAAAAAGCGTATACTTACCATGCTGCGAAGCCTGCTCGTTTAAGGATCCACCGCCATCGATGAGAGAAGCGGTTGACGCCGATTCGTTGATTACTGTGCCGGCATTTTTTGAGGACGCATGCATCAGAAGCAATCCGCGTCCTTTACCTCCGATCGGTCCACCTCTACGGGATCCTCGCGGTCGGCCGCGCTTGCTCGCGCCGCGTACGGATTGTCGCATACGCGCGCTCGCGCCCATGCCGAGGGCGAAGTGATGCCCGAGTCGGGCAACCTTGGATGGAGGCTCCCCGAATTGATGAAGACTTCGCGGTTTGCCGCCTGAAACTACCGTTGGACCATCTACGTCGACCACGAGTCCTTCGTTGCTAGTTTCGTCCTGCAAGGAAAATCATCAAAAACATTAAGAGAATCGCACAACGTTGTTGAAGAAAAATGATAAATAATGAAATATAAAATATGGTTTTAGAAAATTATTCGCGGTCAGCAAATATTAGGAATGATTGTTTTTATTCTCAAAATGTTTCTTTCGAACGTAATATAACGATCTCTCTATTTGATAAATGTACCTCTGATTTGGCTGGACTAGTCGGCGTGCTGTAATTATCCACATTTTCTAATTGCTGCTGATGATGATTGTTCTGGTGCTGTGACTGAATCGAATTGGCGGCCGGTTTAGGCTCATTAAGATTAACTTGAACGGTATCGTTGTTTTTGTCGCCATGAGCATCCGCCAGACACGGCTTCTTCGCGTCGTTCTAAAAAAAAAAAAAAAAGAAGAAATAGATGAATCGAGATAAATAAAATGCATGCGTGTGAGAATCGGATCGTCTTCCTAATTTAATTAAATATTATAAGAAAAAATCTAAGTACTTAAAATAAATCTTAATTTGTATCACACGCTTGACGGACTGCTTCTGGATAATTTATCGAGCATCACTGCTCGGTGAATTTAATTTCTCCAGTATTAAATGTAACAATCAAGAGTTTATATATCGGTAAATTCAGCTGCGAAGCGTTTCAGAAACCGTATATCAAAGTAATATGAGAAACAGATAACACAGATAAGGAAGAAAAAAAAGCGTTAGACGAGAAGATGACGAAAAAGAAAAAGGAATTAGAACTTAAGACGCGGCCGATAGCGGTGAATAAGGGCGCTGGGCTCACCTTGACCGGAAGCGCGGTTAACTTCCTCTTCCGGTCCCTCTCCTTGTGCTGTAGGTTTGACTCGAGCCGAGCCTCCTCCGCTCGCTGCTGCTTTCTCTCCTCGCTTCGTTGGCTGTCTGAAATATACGGACGTGTATATGGGCTTGTATGCTCTGCATGCCGAGGACGCGACGGCAAGTTCGTTACTCCGTTTCTTATTATTATTCCTTATTAGATCATTAGCATAACCTAACGAGCATAATGTAATCGCGGCCACTACAACCGTCCCTCTCCCTCTCTTCCTGCACCATGACTCGTTTTTCGGTGCGGTTGTGCATACACGCGCGTCCTGCTGTGTGAATACGATAGAGTTCCCGAGGAAAAGAGGAGAGAGAGAAAAGATAATGCGATAAACAAGAAAAACATGTTTTACTTTTGTAAAACAATTACAAATATACATTAAATATAGTGACTCTATTTTCAGTTTAGAAAAAGAAGAATGTCAACGTAATATTAAGATTTGCATAAGTAAGCAAAACTTTAAATGGAGCTGCTAAATGTTTTCAGACCAAAATGTTAGAAGGCAAAAATTAAAAAGTATATATTTTCAAAAACATAATGTCAAAGAAATTTTTACTTTAGTTAAAAATCTTAATAGATCTAAATTTTAAATACAAATCATACGAAAACTACTAATATACTTACATTTTGCTTCAATTTCCTCATCGTCTAATAGCAACGACACAACCTCTTTGGGTTTTAGTGTGTCAGGCTTGAAGTTTCCGCCGCTTATGACCATACGTTGAATCTGCGACAGACAGTCTCATATTTGCAGAAGCTACTTAACTTGGACACATAGTATATAATGAGCGTAAAATGACATTTATGACACAAACCTCACTCTTCTCGCGCGCTCTCTGCAGAATTCGCTCCTCGATAGTTCCTTTACATATTAATCGGTAGACCGTGACTTGCTTGGTCTGCCCAAGTCTGTGGGCACGATCCATAGCTTGCTGATCGACAGTGGGGTTCCAATCGCTATCGTAAAATATCACCTGTAAGCAAACATCGTTAATCGCCGAGTTGTATATATACCTATTAGAGCTCACCAAAAAAAGATTATAATATAAACAGATATATTATAGGAGATATATTAAATATATATAACTGTCTGGCGCAACTGAAGTAATTAACAAGCTTTACAAGCTAAACACTTTAAATATTTATAGTATGCTTCTTTCTTAAAGTAAGAGCGTATTCGTTCCTTATTTATTGCAAGCGTATATTTTTAGATTCTCGATAAAAATTCACATAAATATTCAGCTACAAATGCGGCGATCAATCGATAACAAAATCCACAAGTACTTGACTTGGAAAGAATACAGAAAGTCAAGGTGACGAACACGTGAATGTTAGAAAGCAAGAATATATAGAATTACTGACCGTGTCTGCTGCAGTGAGATTGATTCCCAAGCCGCCGGCCCTGGTGCTGAGCAGAAAGACAAATATGTCCGCCCTGCAACACGAAACAATCCCACAGATTTAACAACGAACGACGTCGTGGAACGACGAACCGTATGTTTTGTATGTAAATTAATTCGAGTCGCTAGCATTTGAAGGATTTCCAGAACAAAATCCTCCCTAATGCGAGCACGCGATTCGAGATTTTGATGATCTTAAAATGGCACTTTTTTTTATTTGCTTTCTATATACATTTGGTGAACAACAATTAACAATAATCGACTAGAAAAATAAGAAATTACTGCGTCAAAATAAAGATGTTGAAATTTTGCCTGTTGCACGAGATTCAATTTTCAATACAAAGGATAAACAATTGTTAAAAAATACATTAAATTTACAATGCACACTGATAATAAATAGCCCACCGTTAAAGCTTCAGTAGCTGTCGTGCATTCACAAAAACCCGCAGCTGTTTGTGCATGATGGGGAAAACGATTCGGCAATTAATTCCCGTGTTAGTTATGCGCGGCTGAACCACGTACAGGACATGCGATCTCAGGATCGCGCTTTAAACAACTCGATACTGTTATAGAGGATGCGAAATATTCTAATCAGCACGGCAATTCAGGTTATTGTTGTTGTTATTATTATTATAATGTATAACATTCTTATTAAGCGAGCAACTGACGCCGAACGTCCATCCGAACGAAGTTTACGAGCTTCCTCATCAACCTACCGCTTGGCTAGTCAGTTACAAACTAAAAAACTACAGATAATTACCTCTTTTGAAAATCCGCCACCATATCCCGACGATCGGAGATTTTCGAGGAACCGTCTAATCTCATAAATGTGTGTTTTCTGTGATACATGTACTCCTGCAAGAAACAAAATTTGTTACACAACAAAAAGAAGTTATTTGCAAGAAAAAGTGCAGCAGATGAAGAAACGTACTTCGAGCAAATCGATCATCTTTGTCATCTGAGAATAAATTAGCACTCTGTGACCTTGTTCCTTCAGACGTCGTAAGAGATTGTCTAGCACGGAGAGTTTGCCGGCGTCTGTCACTAATGTTTGTTTATCTAAAATGATTTATTTGAGAATTTAACACTCTATTCTCTACGCGAGATTAAAGAATTGCGAGATTACTAAAGAAATTTATTTATTGCGTCGTACAGTACCTGGTACAATAATATGCGACCATCCGTTAACTGGAGTACACGCGGACAATCCGCCACGCGGCTGATAGCAGAACGTGGTTTGACCCACGCGAATGCCAGACGCCTCTTCGGAAAGTGCTCGCTCACAACCGAGCCGAAGTACTTTTTGGCCGAACGAACCGCCGCATTCCTCGTGCCTCTTCCAGGCGCACACCGCCGAACTATTACTAACGTATAATTTTCGCGGACTAGCTTGAACCTGCGAAAAAAACAAAAAGAATATAACGCATATAGACAATCTCTTTTGTTTTTACTTATAAATAAGTAAAGATATTTAATTGTCTATTTAATTATATCATGGGTGTACGTAGGCAACAATACTAACCTTGGGATTATTATCGCAAACAAAGGCAGGAATCGTTGTCTGTTGGCAATATCGCATTATAGGCTGTCGTGGGTGATGAGGATGCTCAGGTAACAGAGTTAACTTGGAATCTTCCGTTTGTTCCGTCTTGCCAGCGGGAACCATTCTTTGCAACTTGAAATCAAAATACGTCGCATTAGATTATTTCGCGCGCTTTTGACAAGTTTATATACTTATATAATTCTGTGATATGAAAAAACGTACTTTAGATAGCTGAGTGGCTTTTTTACTACTACGTAATATTCTATGAGCGACGGTTTCCGGCATCGAGTGTATCGTGTGGGTGGTGTGCGTGTAGAAAGGCTCTCCGTCGATTATCTTTTTTGTAAAAAATAAGTCCTGCAACGCAGCCGACGAAGTGTCAATTTTTCTGGGTAAATAGAGCATTTGATTTGTGGGTACACGGGATCTGTTGTCGAAGCGCCAATTCTCCCAGTACTGCACCATTTTCAACATTCTTTCCATGAACGTCATAAGACATAATCTGCAAATGGAAAGTATTTGTAAAAAAAGGATTACAATATACAGAGTATTTTTTTGCTCATTACACATAATATTTACACACCTAAATAAGATACCGTCAATGAACGTTTTGTTCATTTCCATTGGAGATAAATTGATGAATCTACTAAATGAAAACATATTTTCGTGCGGATCCTCGTTGCAGTGAAGAGCGCGATGAATGTATTCCGCGGCAAATATAAATAACTTATTGTACAGCAGATGATCTTTGGATGGCAGTGCCAGATGCAAAAGCCCTTCGTTGTACAACAACGCGGGCATGTTGTAGGATTCTGTTTGCATGAAAAACGGCGATTTGGCGTCCCTACGTTCAAAAAGTTCGGGATGATTACAGACCTGCAATTTAAAACATGTTATTTTTATGCAAAGCTACAGAGTACACAAATCGCGAAGAGCTAAACGGTTATAAATAAAATCAATTGTATGCATCGGACAGCAGTAAATTAGTGCAAATCTATATTGCGTGTACCTTTCGGAACTGCATGACTAGATTCATGAGATTAGAAGTGAAATTTTTGTCGTTTGATGTAGTATCTCCTCCGCCTACTGTGTAGTGCAGCAAATCTTCTATACGAATTTTTTTCTTCAACGCTGAGAACAGAACAGACAGAAAACATTACAAACATTATAATACTCTTGCTATAGTTCTTACACTTCAGGAAATAAAACATCGTAATACCCGAATAAAGCAGCTTTTGACGAGTCGTGAGCGGGCAATACACCATCACTTCAATCTTGTCGGACAGTTCATTTTCCACGTCTTTCTTTATTCTTCGCAACATAAAAGGCTTGAGAATCATATGAAGCCTCGACAGATGTTCTGACACAGAAATTTATGCAAGGTTTTTTAATAGACATAAATAAATGTTTTGACAGATGATGACTTGTTTTTCATAAAACGTTGCATTTCTTGTAAAAATTACTCACTTTCGTCTATTCCCGTTTTGTTTTCCGCATGACTCTCTATGTCCTTGGAGAACCATTCGTTGAATTCGTCGTGCGAATCAAACAACGTCGGCATGATGAAATGCAACAACGCCCACAATTCTGCCATACTGTTTTGTATAGGAGTACCACTGAGCAATAATCTATTACGACAACTGAATCCCAATAACAACTTCCATCTCATACTGTTAAAAAGATAACGATTAGTTATTATATACCGTTGTTATAACTGTCATACATAAAACACGGAGTAACATACCTGCTTGTGCTTTTTATAGCTTGAGCTTCGTCTAGGATCATGTACTGCCACTTTATTCTATTAAAATATTTGTAATCCGTAATTACTAATTGATAACTCGTTATAACCACATGGAAAGAAGCTTCCTTCGTGTGCAAGTCTTTCGTGTCCCAGAACTGTCTCAGTATCTTGCGTTCTTGAGGATTACCCCAGTATGGAACCACTTTGAATACCGGCACGAACTTCGCCATTTCTTGTTGCCAATTGTGCAACGTTGAAGCCGGGGATATGATCAGAAACGGTCCCCAAACGGAATATCTCTCGGCAACGTGACATAAAAACGCTATGGACTGTACAGTTTTTCCCAGACCCATCTCATCGGCCAATATTCCACTGATACCTTGATCGTACAGATTCGCCAGCCAATTCATCCCTTTTAATTGGTAGCCTTTTAAGTTTCCCTTGAAAATCGAAGGTTGTGGATGCTCCAGATTCTCCGGTGTATCACTGAGACGCAATTCTTGGGACGCAGCGGCCGTATCGAATTGCTTGGTTCTGGCTTTTTCGTTGTTAAACGCTTCAGTGGCGTTTCTCTTTGCCTTTTGCTTCATAACTTCGCTGTCGTAATCGTCGATGCCGATTAGTCTGGGATTCTTCTCCTCGTCCAACTGATTCAGTATTCTCAATTGCTCCTCCGCTGACGTTTTGTTTATTTTTCGCGACATGAAGTGAGCGTACAGCTCTGTTTGAGTAATCAGGAAATTTAATTTCCTTTGCTGGCGCTTTGCTTCGATAAGTTCCACATCCATTTTACGTTGCTCCTCAGCTTCCTTTTCCAGTCTTCTTCTGGTTTCTCGTTCCACGCGATCGTAACGTTTCCAGTAAGTCTGCATTTCTCTCGTTAATCTTTTTGCTCTCCAGATAGTTTCTTTCATATTTTTTTGAGACTGAAACACACAGGGCGAAGTAAATAATATATGTATAAACTGCAATTCTCCGAGTCAAACATAAGCACATTTTAATTCATATTCACCTGCATAGCTTTTTGTCGCCAATATTTCATGCAATGCTGCGCTACTTTTTTACAACTTATCAGCATTTCTTTGTGATTATTGGTTTTTGCTCTCTGTACTTTTCCTAATTCCTTTTTAGACATCATAACCCAGATTTTTCTTCTCCTCATTGTCATCACTTCTACACTCTTAGTATTGTGCTTTTTCCTTCCTCTACCTCTAGGTTGATGGCGCATCATAGTCTCCAATTCAGATTCATCCAATTCTTCTTCTCTGGGAGTAGATTTGTCCCATTCTCCTTCCTCCAAATCTCCTTTCTGAAAAGATTTTAGAATAGACATAACAATTTGTATACAAAGAATACACCAAATAATATCGCAACTTTAATTACATACATGATATTCCCCAGATGCGCGATAACGATTAATTTTTTCTTTCTTGATTTTCATAATTTTTTTGTCTGGCTTCTTCTCTTTCTTCTTTTTATTACCTACAATCAGCTTTTGATGGTCTAAAAATCTGTCATAATTTGACAACAAACCAGCGCTATAATACTGATACTGTATGTTCTGAAAACAATGAAGTATATTTTTATATCTTTCATCTTATATTTAATAATAATTTTTAATTATTATATAATTGTCTTACTTCTGGTTTCTGATAGAAACGACCTTGATACTTCTTTCGTAATATGTGAAACTTCAGCATATCTTGAAAATCTTCCTCTGTAACTTCGCTATCTGAGTCAGAGCCTGATGCAGAACTATCAGAAGAAGAATCACTCAGCAGAATATTCTGTAACCAATGTCGTTCTTCTCCCACACTCGACAGATTGTACAATCTGAATTTATTAAGTCTTGCTTCTGCAAAACAAAATAAATAATTGTATATGCACTTTAAAAAAATAACAGAGACTAGATTATACATTCAAACTCAAGCAATTATGTACCAACCTTCCTTTCGAGTATGTACATTGTCAAAGTAAGCATCTGAACCATCTGAGGATTCTGATGATACAGACTTGTCATCTTCACTAAAAATTGGAAATAAATGTTGGTGTGTAAATATCTATAAATAATTTATGCGTGACAATATAAATAACACTTTGCAGATTTGTGGACATGTATTACCTAGAGTGTTCTTGAAATAGATTGTTAATATTTTTCAGAAAAGGTTGTATATTGAGACTACGTTCTAATCTCTGCAAATGCAATGGTGCAGCCATTTCAGCTTCCAGCTTCATTGTATTTGCCTTATCCGACATTACCTGTCTATGCAACAATCTGGAATTCCAACAATCTAAAACAATGCATAATATAAATTTTAAAATTTTTTAAGTATGAAACCAAGTTTGTTTTATACATATATACATATATACTGCACAGGAGCAATCTATAGATATTTTCTACTGTGGAATTTTTCTCAGTAATACAGGAGCAATCTATATCTTCTACTGTGGAAAGAATATTTCCCGATAATAAAATCCTAGTACCAAGTAAATATTTCTGTCAGAGTGTATAATAAATAATACATGTATACAGATATGTCTCTGAGTTAGCAAAGTGATATAGACTCTTCCTTCAGAATATACAAATCTAACAAAAAAATTCATAGAAAAGTGCGATACTGCGTACTCATAATAAAAATTATAGAAACGCCAATATCGCGTGTAAAATACGAGGAGGATGCCGTTGCGATCTATCAAGCACGGAGAAATAAAATGTGCATTTTCCCGTTTCTGAATAGCGAACTACAGATGGTACTCGGTGAGTTTTGCGACTCTGACGAACGAACAGCTTGCATTACGAGCTTGGAACTGTCTGCCGAGATTGTGCGCGGCTAATTTCATTATATAAGGCAAATGACACGCCGTGTATCGAGTTCGGGTGCGGTTATAAAATTTCTACTGTGAGATATTAAAATTTCGCTAACAGTTTTGACTCTTTCACCTTCCACGTCTTGGTTAAGACGCGGATCCCACTTATCTCGCACCGAAAACAGAGTCTATCACCGGAATGCGATTCCCTCTGTTCACAGCGATATTGGATATATCAGTCGGAGAGGAATACATGATAGAAGGAAGCCTAGAGAACGCAGACATTTGGCGTGCCATTAAAGCGGGGCAGGGATAGGGCATATTGTTCGCCACCATTTTTGTTTTCAGTAGGTGGCGTTGGCTGCAACTGTGCGCGCTCATCTTTCTGGCGATTTCACGTCAGAAATTGCGGGTTCGGATTTTTTCGATCAATGAACGCGTTTAGCATTGCAAATTGAAAAACGTTAGAGATGTAAAAAATCGAATGCAAGTAAGGATTTTTGCGAACAGTGTCATGTCAATGAATGAACAGTGAAATGTCAATTCGCGTTACGCGCGGAAGAAGGAAACGATAGCCAATCAATATGCTGCTTTTTCATAAATGCATTTTGCCGATTGGCTAATCGCATTGTTTTTTTGTCACACGTAACGCGTTGACGCATTTCAGTCTGCAGAAGCCATAAAGCTAGTTGATCGATTTGGAGGAATGCACAAATTGCTTGGAAGATTCCAGTCAACGTATGCATCAACATATACAAATTTATTAAAGGCCATTGCTGCACGTGACAAAAGTTTAGTCGTAGGCTAAAGACTACGCTGTGAGGTCGTAAGCAAACCAACCAATTACGGGTCAGCATTCCAAGTTCAAAAAAAGAAAAGAATCCTAATGTGCATCATAGGGGAAGAAAAGCGAGCAGAGTTGAAATAGAGTTGCGCGCGGGATATTCAACAATCGACGTTGATTTGTTGGTTCTAAGAGCGAATCACGTTCCATTGGAACTACAAAGCAGCTTATTGGTCTGCTGAACGCGGCTATTATTGACTGTCATTTTCGGAGAGAACGAGTATCACACAAATAGAACAAAATTTCCGACTAAAAAAATTGAAGTTTATTTTTGCTTACTCGCGACTCTCTCTTGCGCATTTCAAAATTTATCGAGCGATGCACTTTCCGAAACGAGTAACAGTTGTGTTATGCGCGTTTTCTCTCTCTCGTATATTCGCATTATCCTGGTCCGTAGAGGTTCGCAAGCCATTTTGTGTATCACCGCATATGTACATACAGAGGAGGACCAGCTGTGTGAAAATATCGCTTATCGTTTTGCCAGCTGCGTAATGTCAACAGTCGTGCAATTAACGTAGTGCGCCTTGTCGCGTGAAATTCGAACGACATCGCGGCGGCCGTCGCGAACGAGGGTAAAGGAGGATTTGCAAATCGCGCTCGCACGCGCCACACGATCGGTGCCTAAACAGTCGTGTGAGAATTTCGCAAGAGAACAAAGAGTCGTGTGACCGTCTGAGTGAAGAGCACCTTTTATTAACCTTGACCCGTTCGTTGTGACAACAGTGAGTATCGTCCTCAGAAGGACGGGTGTTAAAAATAGTTCTGCTCAGAAAAGTCGCTAATTGTTTTCCGCGGTGTGCTGTAACACCGCATTGACTAATCCGTGAAATATGTCCATTACAGATGCATATACGTAGGTGTGCGGAAGAACAACGCAGTTGTTTCCGTAAAGCTCGTATCAGACAACGAATTGAGATTAAATGTTAAATTTATCTAATTGGAATAAAAAATAAATTATTCTCAAGTTTAGTGAACTTTGTTTTAAGTGGTCAAATTTCGATCTGATCTCAATCTCAATCCGTAGTCTGATGACGGGGATAAGATGACGTGTTCGGAATTGCTGCGTTTTTAATTTTAGTTTCTTGACTTGTGTGTTTATGTCGTACATATATATATGCACATATATCGTAGTACAGTCGGAATCAGGGAATCGTTTCGTGGACGCGGGGGGTTAGGAGGAAGAGGGACGGTATTCCCTAGCGGTAAGTAGTGCCAACG
>QVNV01026215.1:0-11718 GCA_014825455.1 Pseudomyrmex pallidus | reverse complement strand
ATTACTTTCGCTCTTATTACGTTCGCATTTGAGACTTGTCCGCCGCGAATTCTTTGAATAACTTAGAAATCGAGGAAGATTCACAAAGATTGACTAGAAAAGAAAAAAAAAACTGATAAAACGTAACGGTGATTTCTTTCGTCTTTTATCGCGTTCAAGAGATCGACTCTCCATTGTGATCCTCTTCATCTCGGAGTATCTACATTTGCACATACATATGTATGTACATATCTTCAAGCTGTAGTGGTACGTCAATCTGATTTATTGTGATAAATAGATCCGGGATTTCCACCGATTTCTTCCATACGGAGAATCGACGTAACGCGATCAACTTCGCCTCTCCATTTCGAGATTAAAAAATTAAAATTACCGCGCTGCGAAATGTTCACAATTTTCTCACAGATAATTCCTCGCTTATATAATGATATCTTTTTCTTCTCAAACCGTTCTTTGAAGAGTTTTTTTTTTTTTTTTTTTTTTTTTTTTTTTTTTGTTCCGAACACGCTTCCTCCGCAATTGCATATCTCCTGCGCAATCCGGCGTGAAGTATGGATGCGCAACAAGGGGTCCAGTGAACCGAAATTGCCAGCTCTCGACACTGAATATCGAATGAACGGACGAGAGAAAAAGATGTCGGATGCCGTCCGAGGTATCCCCGATTGAAAAGAGCAGAATGGAAGAGAGATAATTATCGGCACTTTTCCCGTGGTTCTATCCGAGGGTTGCTCTCAGAGCGGACCTTCTTTTTTCTCTGTTTTTTTTTCTTTTTGTTTTTTTCCACATCGCGTTGTTCGCGCGAGCGCATTTATCACTATAAACTTTTTGATGCCGACCTGCTGACAGTTGATTTACCGACTCCGAAATTGGATTTCGAACTCGGTGCGGGAGGTCTGTCAGACCTCCACGATAAAGAGATGTACGATAAGAACAGCAGAGCAGTTGGAGTGAATTTCGGAGCAATCGATGTAACACATCACATGTGAGAATGATCGAAAACGCGCGCTCTCTCTCGCGCGCGCGCGCACGCGGCATCCGTTTATTTCGGTTTAAATCAATAAAACTCGATCGTAAATCGACTTAATGTCTCGTTATTTGTTATTTTACACCTTCCGACTGATGCAGTTAGTTTCATTACGATCGCATTACGAACGGATATAACTTGTCGGTTAACGACTGCGATTTTCAAGACGAAGCCGGTATTCAAGGAAAATAACGTCTGCTGTAAAATATCACGCTAACAAGCGCGCCATTCTCGTCCTCGAATTGTAATCCAAGTTTTAATTTAATCTTACGACCAACTCGCTCGCCCCTTCTCTTCTCTTCTCCGTGAGAACCCTTTCTCCTCCCGCCCTTGTTCTAATGCATTATCTCAGCACTTCTGGAATTATCCGCCCAATTTCCAAAGCTCCGGGGTCTCTAATCTACCTCTACCGAGAGAAAACAAAAGTCTCAATCTTCTCGTTCGAAAGTTGCCGAAATTCAGAAAATCACGTATTGCGAATCGCGAAATTTACGCAAGCGTGTTGCGTCTTAAATATGTTGATGTAAAATATTCAGCGCGGATCTTCCAAATCTTCTCTCTTACAACGAGAGTAGCTGCGCGCGCGCTCACTCTCTATCTTTCCCGAGTATAACCAGGAAGCGGTTGATCTAAAATGCCAAGTGCGACGAGAAGCACGATGTAGCTTCGGTGACGTTCCTCGCGCTGAAACGTGAACGTCGCGCGACAACGTTCTCGATTCCACGTACATTTTAGCGCCGCTACATCGTGCCAACACGCGAGCGACATGCTCGTACGTGATGATGTTACGTCGCCTCTCTCTTCCTCCCGCGCGTGTTTCTCATCGAGCTTTCGTCGAGACCCTTTGTGCGCACGCACGCAAAAGGGACTGATATCGTTTGCTGATCTCGTTTCCCGGCGAGTCGAGTCCAATTATTTGGACACTTTGTCGCGTTGCAACTACATTATTCCCCTCTCCACTCGTCAATTGAAGGACGCTAGGAATCTCGACCTATATAACATCTCGAGCCGTCTTTCACAGAGAGACGACACGACAGGTGCTCGCTCGTCTGTGTTCTAACGAAGCTGTTTTGTCTCGCGACGCGTGCGGATAATGCGAGCGTGTAAATATTTTAGCGCACACATTTTATATCGACAGAGAGATCTTATCGCTCTATTCTCTATGTATGTGAGAGAATATTATTTACGTGACTATAGGTGTCTACGTACGTTTGTAAAATTTTTTCACATTGAGAAACGCATAATTCCGCATACACTATCGAAATTTGTGAATCAAAACATCGAAATGCGATATTATGATGTTTGCATAGACAAATCGTATTCCTGCTCAAAACGCTATTTAGTATAGTAGTACTACGTACTATTGCAACAAAAATATTTTGTATCGACGCGATCTACGTTAAATTTTACAAAAGAAAAGTTTAATTTTGTCTCTTCGGTTAAAAATCGTTCAAAAAACACAATATTAACACGTTGAACGCCAAATACATTTGTGACGTTTCATTCAAATAAAAATAAAGTAGTGAATTTTACAAAGAATTTGGAAGATCTAACAATTTCGAACTTGAGCGAAAATTAATTCGGTCGTGCGAGCTAATGTGCCACGTGTTTGCGCATAATTTATTTTTTACTCATTTGAGGTGTTCGTGCGAAACAAATTTTTTATTTAAACGTGCGAATTAATGAACATAATAATTTGAATTGAATTCAGTTTGGAAATTTTGAAAGCAACAATTTTCTTTAACATATCGCGCGAAAATGACGACGCGGATCTCGAAAGAAATATATATCCGATTTCCACCAGGCGTTCAGCGCGCGCGCGCGCGTGTTAAATAAATCGCTCGTTGAAAACTATGAAATCAAAGTGGCAAGTGATAAATGTAACCGGTCAGTTATCAAAGCTGCGCGTTGAAAATGAGCACTATATGTTAAGAAAATTCCTCTGCCGCCGGAGAACATACATTCGCTTGTCATATAGATTCAGAACGCCGATTATTAATACTATACCTCAATTCGCGCGCGAGTTGCTCGGATATGAATTCGCACGAGTAAAGTGCATTATATTATTAACCCACCATGGGAACCGCAGCTGCGTATCGGCTACCTGTCAATGAATTATTCAACCAACTGAAAAGGGTTGGTTAGATAAATAACAAATTTCATAAAAGTCGTATATATTCCCTCTTTCTCTTTCTCGCTCTTTTTGCGGCGTCATGTTTCTTTGTAAATTTTCAAACACACACGTTGGGACACAACGCGGCGAACGAACAGTTTAACGATTTATGAAAATAACATCTCGATTGTTTTTCTCTAAAAAAAAAAAAGTTGTACGTTGGGTTCATCTGCAGTAATTGTCGAAGTAACGGACTGCTATATCGCGTATAGTTCGTTAAACGTCTCGTCGTAAAACATATGACGAGAGAGGTCAGAATAAGTAATCGCACAATTTAAAATTCCATTTAGCTTAATGAACTTGAAAGTTTTATCTTAAAAGCGGAGTTTAAGTTTGTACTTTGATCTCGAATGATGATGTACCGCGGGAATGATAATTCTCTTAATTAATTTTGCAATATTAGCGGTTTGAAATATACACGTGTGTGATTTGCGTAATTACCGCGAACGTAACACACATTTGAAGATAATTAAAATCGTTATCGAGTAGCGAGAAATTGATCCGATATATATTTCATATCGTCTTCTGCAGATAGAAAGAAAATCGGGATTCACAAACGCGGAGGAGCAGCGCAAACGAATTGAGAACGAAGATAGTCCCTTTACGAGCGCTTTCTCTCCTTTGGCGCGGCTTTCGATATTACCGTGAAAGATTCCGCAGCCGGTGGCATTTCGCGTGACTGGCACTGAGAGACTTGAGCAAAAAAGGAAAACGTAAAACAACGATATAGTTCTGCGAACAGGGGGAAGATGAAAGAAGTTGGTATCGAAATATGAAAAAAAAAAAAAAAAACGAAAAAGAAAAATGAAAAATTCTTCAAGAGAAGCAAGAGGTGGAAAGAGAGGGAGAGACTCTCGATGAGAGAGGAGTTCCTCGACAATCAGAAGTCAATTCTTCCGAATGACAGAGTAAAGTGGCTGTGTTGTAAATGCGCAAAGCGATGAAATATTCTGTGGTGGATATTCGCTCGGTGATGCATGTACGAACGAGATAAGAATTATAGCGGGTTTAAAGTTTCTTCTTTTCCCTCCCTTTCCCCGCTAACGGTATATCATGAAAAATCCCAAATTAATTACAGCCACGGGACGCGCGCCGGCTTTTTCAGAAAACCATGAAACGAAAACCCGTGAAAAGCTCGCGATGAAAAAGCCCGGGCCCGGGATTATCTCCGCTGAACGCAAACAGAGTAAATAATTAATCACCGTCCGCTAACCGCATAAAAGATAATTTACTTTGAAACGAGAGAGGGGAGAGAGGGCAGCTCTTGATATGCATCAACGTGAACAAACGCCGTGACGCGGAAAGAGAGACGACGAGCTAAAAACCGCCGTTTATTGAAATGCTCGCATTCGCGACAAATACCGCCGCGCCGATCGACTCTTGGACCGTTTCACGACCAAACGAACGTTGAATATGTTGCATCAAACTATCCTCGTTTTTATTCGCTTATACCGATCGATGTGACGTTAGGACAAAGAGTAACATTCGACAGTTGTTTTTCATCTCTCGCTGTGCCGAGAGAGAGAGAGAGGGAGGAAAAAAAAGCATACCTAAAAAAGCAGGAAGGGTGGAAAATAGCGACGAGGAAATCGCAGGCTTTCCAAGTGTTATATCGCGTTTTCCGCGCTTTCTCGATTTTTCCTCAAACTCACTCCTTTCGCACCGTCGTACCTATTTACCAGCTCCCTCTCTCGTCTCTGTTCTTTCTCGCGTTCTTACACTTCCGTGCCTTTATCCTCTTTTTTTTTCTTTTTTTTTCTGCACCCGAGGGAAACACGAAGTATCTTCTTAGGAAGATGGTGGAAGAAGCAGCTGTTTTCTGGCGCGGGTGTTCGACGAACGCAGTCGTCGATGCATGCAGAGACAGAGACGACAATGGCAGCTGCCGTGCTTTCGCGTTTCTGATCTACTGATTGCTCGCCCACGCGATCCGCCGACTGTGTAATACAGCGAGAGAATCCGCAGATTCCTTTGGGCTTGCCTCGACACAAGCTACTTGTGTCTGTCAAAGTGACGCAAATCGCGGTTTTACGCGAGCCATAAAAAAAATACTCACTGCTTTAATTAATTAAATTAATTAATACCGGAGCATGAAGTCTCTATATATATAATTATTACAATTAAAATAATCGCTCGTTTGCATTTCTTATCTCGCCCCAGTAATGCGCTATAAAATATTTCCACGGAAATAAAAACCGCGCGAGATCTCAAAAAGTTTCGTTTCAATAGCACGAAAGTTCTCACAATTTCTCGTGTTCTCGAGATATATACATGTATATAAATGCGCACTTAAAAAACGCAATTATTTTGAATACGAACTGGAAATATCATCAAGTTTTGCCGCGCTTTTTTTTTCTTACGGCTGGTTTCGCGATGCAAACCACAACGACGGCAGATGCATTTTTTATCAGCGATGCTACAACGTATCCTCGTGAAATGAAAAGACCGCCGCAGGCGATGGAAAGGTAACCGTCACGGTTATTGATTTTCCGTTAACCGGCTATTTTGCCGAGAGAGAATTATCGCGAACGCATTTTCAACGTGTCGTTTGCTCCTACGTGGCGGTGGCTGCGAAGCCACACGGAAGAATCCATGCACTTAACTGCGTAACGTTTTACGTGTCTAAGTATATACGTTTGTAAAATATTTCACATTGAAAAACGCATATTTCCGCATGCACTATCGAAATTTGTGAGTCAAAATATCGATATGCGATATATATCGATGTGCGATATATATATCGATATGCGATATCATGATGTTTGCATGGAAAAATCTTATTCCTGTTCAAAACGCTACTTAGTATGGCAGTACTACGTACTATTGCAACAAAAATATTTTTTATCGACTCGATCTACGTTAAATTTTTAATATTCCATAAAGAACTTATTTATTTTGTTAAAGATTTAACAAATAGCGTTTAACTTTTGAGATTGATATATAGTTTTCTCATAATTATTAAAAAAAAATGTGGAAGCACGCACACAGATAGATTTTTAATTCACACAGACAGACTTTCAACTCAATAATTTTTTTTCTGAACTTATATAAATGATACTATCTTTTATAGTCTTCCGAATTTTTTTCGGGATTTTTTTGAGCATTTAAAGAGGGTAAAATGGGATTTACAATTCAAATTCTTCGCCCAGCGTAACGTCGAAATCAATTTATTTTACTCACCAGTTTTAACCACGCGTTGGTCGTGAGTATTTGGTTCTTTTCATCCTGAAAAAAAAAAAAAAAAACTGTATCAGTATTATTTCACATATATGTAATAAAAATTGATATGTGTATGTATTGTAGATATATATGACGATATACACATATACGATTTTCTAGTAACTTGCAACTGCGTATAAATACATATTTTGTTCAAAGAATAAACGACGCTATTGATATATCGATGCACATCTTCGAGCGTATGACATTATATCTTTATATCTTATTTACCGTTGACAGGGAAACTCTCGTATCGCTTCGCTCGATGCGAGCAAATAATGTGCATACGATAAATATTTATTCACAAAATGAGATGCACGTGTGATTTGAGTCGAACTATTCGATAAAACGCGCATTGTGCTCGCGCGAAATTTCAGTAATGTTAAACAGATCGATTCGTATCTGTACTGTATTTAATGCGTACGATATTACGATTGAAAATCTAATAATGCAGATATCTGTCACAATTTTAAAAATAACTTGATGTACTTTAAATATTATCGTGCGTAAAAAAAACATTTAGAATTTAAAATTCGACCCCGCATTACACAGTAAAACTCATTTATCTCGCACGATTTTTCATAGTGCAAAAAAAAAATAAGAAGAACAATTGTTCTGTCAATGTAATATGTGAATTGCGGACGCGTAAAACTCTCGCAATCACTGCGGTAAAGAAATCTGACGGACCTCGACAAAGGCAGAAGTAATATGATAGGAAAATATGAGGAGATCTCCAATAAGAATTCCCGCCAGAGAGAGAGAGAGGGGAAGAGATAACCAATAACCGCAAATTGCCAGCTCCAAACAGTGGCCCGAACCGAGTCGACCGAAAAGAATTGTCTCCACTTGTCTGCCGTGTTATCGAGAATATCAACGTGATTGGAAAAACGGATTTACAAAATGAAAAATTTGTCGCTGTCGATAGGCAAATCCCGTGTTTTGATAGACAGTCATATTAATCGAAATCGTTGATCGACGAATTTTGTAGCACCGCTGTGCATGCGTAAAATGAGATCAAATTAAATTGTTAAATAAATTTCTAAAAAGATGGAGCATTTTTTTTTATCTAAAAATATTTTTTTGTTCGCAGCAACGTCGAACTAAAACTGGAATGCGGCTATACGCAGACGCGCGTTTCACATTGTTTTGTTAAATCGATTAAATTTCGTTACAATTCGTTCGACCGTAGTCGAGCATGGGTGTAACGAGCATTTAGTCGTTTATACCACAACGTCCATAATTCTCGAATAATTGCGTAGGTTAACGGTGAAAAATGAAAAAGAAAAACAATTTATAAAGTCACAAGTCAAAAAAAAAAAAAAAAAAAAAAAAAAAAAAAAAAAAAAACAATTCTAGAATTGTGCTGTCTCTTTCTTTCTCTAAATTAAAAAAATTTTTGTACATGTATAAAATCTGACGAGCTTTTCCGTGTGATAAAAGGGTGCACGTCCTACGCGTTTCTCTCGTAGTCATGCCTTTTCTCGGCGCACTTCCGCTTCCGTCACGTCGAGTCTCTCTCTCTCTCTCTTTATGTATGAGTAACACGGACGCGTTTTGTCATGGCTGACCCCCATTGGTGCAACGTAATTGCATCTCACGACAAAGACTGAAACCTTACGATATAGCGCGACGCTCATCAGCACTGTCAGCCCGACTGAACGTGAATAAAATTACGAGTGATGCCACCGAATTAATTTGTGCCACATTGAGATGAAATGAAATATTATAATATCACATAAATTATATTATACAGCGCGAACTTTCTACACGTATCAAATTACGACAAATAGACAAAAATTTATAATAAACGCGGAGGAACGAGTTCGCTCGTTAAAACGCGAATGAAAAACAAACATGCGAGATTTTTCAGTCAGGCCAATAATTTGTCCAAGACGTATGTGTGTTTTGTTCCCGTTTTTATAATACACACAATATGTGGCGTGTGTGTAACTGAGTGCTTTGTGTGATATTTTTCGTGTTACAAAATGTCAGCGCGGGCACGGCAATCGATCATCCCACGCTGAGGCTCTGAGCAAAATCGAATGAATAAAAAAGTGCGAATTTCACAACTCGCTTTTTCATCTAAAACAATGCGAAATGGGCACACGTACGGGAATTTCCAATTGTTGACGTCAACAATTATTCAATGAACTTGTTCGTTAGCGAAGACACGCGCGCGATTTCTCATCGACGTAAGGCGAGAGTTTTATTTCGCGATCGGTAAAATTTTTCTCGTATTTAACGACGAATAACATTAATCACTAATCAAATTTCCGTGAATTTATTTCTGCGAACACGTCACATAGTTTTCTGCGAATAAGAGATCGTTCGCGTAACGTTTACATTCACGTGTAGTGCAGCTACGCGACAATTTATACAGAAGGGTGAATCTTAATTAAAGACACGCAATTAATCAAGCTAATTAACGTCGCCGGACAAACTGCATAAATATTGGTTCGGAGTAAGCGTGACCGTATCGAAACAATTTCTACAGTTACACGTTATGATTAATCGATGCGATTGCGCGTCGCAAAAAACTTCACGACGCGCGCACATATTGGCCGCGCACAATGTCCAAGTTGCATATGTGCGTGCATTAAATCCGCGAGCAAAACCCTTGTAACCAGCAAACCGCGTTCGCAACATCGCTTTGCAATTTTCTCGTGTTTCGTGTTCTTCTGCATTTTAAAACGGAAAACAAAACAAAATCCGTGAATGCCTATAGTTTCGTTTCCATTGTGTGTACTTTCATGTATTTGTTATTTAAAACTAGTGGTTTTTGCGTAATCCTTTGAACGAATAATTGTAAATCGTCGCAAACAAGCGAACAACGAAACAATGGGAGAATGAGATTTTTTTTTTCCCCCGCGGAAGATATGTCTTGTTCGATCGCGGCGCGGCGCGGCGCGGCGACGGAATCAGAAGTGGTGCGAGTCAACGTTTCATCGGTCACGAAGAAGAAGAAGAAGAAGAATAAAAGAAAGAGCCGTCGCGCGACCCCGAACGACCAAATATTTACGAGCCACCGTGAAACGTAAAAAGTTTATAGCGCGCCGAAGAAGTTTGGGATGAAATCAAACGAGTGATCGTTACCCGCGATATTAGATATTATATCGCGGCGCGTATATTATCGGAGAGGGGTGCGAAGAATATGGCAAAAACTGACTGTGATAAATAAAAGCGTGTCGTATCGCGCGAGGTGAAAGTACCATAAACTCGTGGAGAAAATTCTCGTTCTTTTTTTTTTTTTTCATTTTTTAACGCGACGACACACACGTCACAGATGCCAAACTGCCGCGAGACAATCTCGTCAAAAGTCCAATATCCTTCGCGTAAATATTAATGGGGGGGTGTTTTACGAGACTCCTTGGCTTTTTCCTCCCCTCTCCTTCCTCCCCCAAAAAATGCTATTAGTCTCGGTTTACTGCTTTTCGCGCGGCACGAAGAAAGTTTCCGTTGATCTTGTTTCGACGTCGCGTTTCTCTCCCGACCGACATCGAGATCAAGTTGCCACTTTTGAACTTTTTCACCTCTTTACGTGACCAATTAAAGGAACTTCGCTTTTAGGAAAAGATCTCTCGCATTCCATTATACATCGACTCCGGGGTCGGGATCGAATGAAAGTTTGAATTATATACACTTTCGATGGAGAATTGGGATTAAACTGCGCGCCTCGAAGCCACTTTCGAAGTTGAAAAACTGATTGCTTAAATGTGTTTTTGCCCGCCGCGCGATAACTTTTGTTCCCGACGTCAAGAAGTGTTGAATTTTCGCGCCGCGAACGCTGCGAGGGATTTATGCATTAATTCATTAAGATCGTTTTTGTCGTGCCGCAGATCGCGCTCGGAGAATAATAAGAAAACTACAGAGATGTCCATCCGTTTCCAGAGGCAACGATACTTTGAAAAGGAAGACGGCAAAAAGCCGAGTCAGCTTGAGCGATGCGACTTAGCGAAACGGCGACGCGGATGTAAGGATCGGAGCGAGCGGAGAGGATGTAATGGAATATGTTTTGCTACCAGAAAAAGACAAAGAGAGAGAGAGAGAGAGAGAGAGAGAGAAAGGAGAGGAAGAGAAAGAAAGGTCTCGTCCCGGAAATGTCCGTCCTCTTAATGTCCAGTGCACGTAGCTTTTGTTTTTACTAGAAATGTACAATATATCAGATTGCGCGAACTTTTAAAGAGAGAAAACGAAGCCGCGACAAAGAAAGCAAGTAACATATAATGATGACATAATACCGAATAATAAGAAAAGATAACACAGGAGTCGTATTATTCAGATAACTTTATCCTTTGTGAAGAATTATATATGTACAAGCACAACGTGCAAAGAAAGTTTTGATGATGTTTGTTGCGGGGGAAAACGTTAATAATTTGTTTTCTGTTACAATAATTATATGCGCGCATACACAGGATGCTCTAACGTTACGCTCATTTACTTGAAATAAAAACTTGAGAAAATCCCAAGAATGTCGAAACAAACTTTATTTGTTAAAAAAAAAAAAAAAAATTAAAGGACCTCTGTGAAACATAATCTTTTATACGATCCTTGTTACGTGTAAAAGGTGAGTGAGGTATCAAGAAGGTTGGAGGCGTAATAAAAGAGAGTCGGCGCGATAGAACGGAATATATTCCCTCGGTTGTTAACGTCGCCCATAAAAGTGTTTTGACCAAAAAAAAAAAATCATCTTCGTCCGGTCTCTTTAATTCGGGGTCTACATGTATATTGCATTGTTATCCTCTCCCTCGGCAAACCGAAATGAATCGCACGGAACAATAAACATTCCCCTCGTCAATTTGTACTTGTGATCGGGGAAAAAAAAAACCCTGCTCCCTCTCTCGCAGCGGTCGCGAACGCTTGACCAACTTTTAAGTTTTTCACTTGTTACATATTCGTTGAATATCGATCAATCGGGACTTGATTTATTACGCATCACGATAATGTGCTCGCAGGGAACTGGCATGGCGCGCGCTATCGAGTATTCTCTAATTGGCTCACGGATGTGATTCGATATTCCTGCAATTGGAAGGTTGATCGTTATACATATATAATATCCGTGTATCAGAAAATGCTGGGACATGGAATGCCTGTACGTGATATGTGTGCGTGTGCGGTTGCTATCGATGAAAATTTGAATTTGTGCGCTATTGTATTTCTACAGAAAGCTGGGGAGATAAAATTTCGCGACATTTGCCGAGCACGCGGAAAATATTATTCTGTTTCCTATCAGAAAGTGACGTGTGCGCTTCGACTGATATTGCTCAAGTCTTTGTCGACGTGTATTTCAGATCGGATTACGTTTCCT
>QVNV01026214.1:0-15787 GCA_014825455.1 Pseudomyrmex pallidus | reverse complement strand
GGCTCAGGACTTTTCGACTCAGAATAACCCTTTCTACTTGCCTACGAGCGGTGAGACGGACTTTCTGGGACACCCTGTATATATAATGTATATCTATATATATGTGTGTGTATGTATATGTACGATCGCTCTAACACCGTCACCTTATCGTCTATGATAATCCTGACGTTCGTTCTCCGACGGCGAGGCGCGCGCGCGTATTTCATACGATCCTTGCAGTTATCCTACAGACGATATTAGTATCATATACGTGTTTGATTGATGTGTGTATGCTAATGAAATACGTAACTATAATTATTACACTGAACGTTCTGTCTTTTCAAAGAACTTTTTACGACTTATAAAGATGTGACACTTTAGAGACACGTGGAATCAAGTGGTACACATTTGAAAACAAGAAGAGAAAATTGTATTTGTATTTAAAATTTTTTTAATATTGATATTCTCAATTCGAAAATGGAAAAACAACAACTTTGCGAAAATATTTATAGAAACAATACGGTCTTAATATATTATTTATCACACTGTCTATGAAAGAAATATAATTACGTAATTTTTCACTATATAATATAGATATGTTACGTACCTTTAAATACACATTGCTGCGTATATAAGAAAAATACAATTAAGATAGCTGTAATTTCAATTCGAGATTTTTCAATGTGTGACGCATAAACGTTGAAGATAAGATAAGAAGAATACATTTAAATTCGACCATCGTTCTAGGAAAATCAATATCCATCGCAGAAACTCGTGCAATATTATGATAAATAAATCATATTGAATATAAATTGACAGGATTAATACAAGTAACTTGGCAAAAACATCTTATTGATACTTCAACCAAAACAAATTTGTTACAAATAAAATACGATATTTATATATATTAAATAACATACAAATGTATACAAGAACAAAATAAGTATGTGTTGTGCAAACAAATTTGCACAATCAATTTCGCGAACGTAGAGTTAGAAACACTAAAGAAAATGCGAAAAGAGTCATCACAACATGTATTATACATGTTGTATATATATATATATATTTACTCTTTCTTTTAATATAAATTTACTAAGAGATATCTTATATTGATAAATATTTGTTCAGAATGACTAGCCGATGCTCTCTTCCCAATTTTGTCGACAAAAACAAAACAAAAAATCAAATTTAGAAGTAGAATTTTTTGTTTCTCATGCATTGCGGATTTTAATTCTCTCTATCAAACGTGTCTCGTATCTCTCGATCGGTTGTGACGATCAATTAATCTCCTCAAATGCCGACCAGGCGTTTCCGGCTTTCACTGTGGATTACAGTTCATCGAGCCGCGCGGTAAATCGTTATTGAAAGAGCGGATTTTGCATATACAGATTAGAAAATTTACACAGATATTCGATTGCACTTGGCCAACAAGAAGCTTTAAGGTCTGTATGAGTGTAGATTGAATGTGCGTAAATGTTGCGGAATCGAAGTTAAATATCAAGATATACACACGGTAGTGTCTCGCGCTGATGCAGTACTTACACGCCGATGTCATGACGAGACACGCGTCGCCGCCACATTAAATAAATGCGTGACTCCGGTAGTGTCGTATGTGACTGATATGTGTCAGTATTTGCGAAAAAAGATGACCGAAAATAATTAACATGAGTTATGTTATCTCGAGTCAAGTGTCAGAGAACACGCTTCTGCATTATAGTAAAAAACACACGAAATTCGAAAAGATATAAATATATCAATTCATCTATTTTAATGCACTATTTTTTTTATATCTTATCTAATAGTCAACGCGCGATTTCCGTTACTCTATTTTATCTTCGGTCCAAATGCTTTTTAAGGAATATTTATTTACTCGCTATTTGCTACAACGTCTCGTTAACAAGTTAAACATGCGTATTTGGCGCAATTAGCGTGACTAATTCCTGCGACTCGCTTTGCCAAAAAGAACGCCGCCAATACACGTGCCGACACACCTATATCTGGGCTTTTAATCTACCCACTTATATCTGCTTTAGAGTCTTCCACACACATGTCTTTGTATGTTATCGCGTCCGAAATCAATCGATTTTTATTGATAACTCAGTTGAAGGTTTGTTCTTCGTTGGCACACAACGTTGTTTGTAACTCCCTTCATGTTAAGCGCGCAATCGGCTTTGCAGTAGCTATTCCTATCCCCGATTAATCGGCAACATTTGGTACACGTAGAAAATTTTACGGCAAAATTATCGCTGCAATTAATTAAATATTTGATAGCGTGATAATTAATTGATATTTTAATTAGAGACCTATATTGTATATACACACATATGTTATCTGAAAATTTATAATGTAGCATATAATGTTTTAAAGTCAACAATACTAAAGAGATAAAACAACAAACAAAAATGAATTATTTTATCACAAATTTACTATTTGCTGTACGCTATAATTATTACGCTGGAGGTAATACACTGTAAACGAATGTCATATACATATGTAGCAAGTGTACATAATTAATTGAAATTCATATGTAACACAGTGGCAAATTATGATAAGAATTTCTAGTTTAATGTGACATGGTTTATTAATCGTTATTTATTTTGCTATATATATGGCGATAAAGATACTCAGAGACGCTACTGCTAATCGCACAAACAAATATAACAATATAATGCACAATTTGTTCAACAAATTATACTCGACCGTGCCGAGATATTCGTCTCACGTAAAGAAATGAATTAAATTGAATATGTACAGTATCGGGAGATGTGTAATATTGTTTGTTTCAATCAAAGTAACAATTATTGCGGCTGATTACATATCACTTGTGGAACATACGATATTGAATATAATTTTTCAATTAATTTTGTCGCAAGACGTGCATTATTGCGCGACAGAAAAACACAATCTTTCTCTTGCTGAGAATAATTTACAACAAAAAAGTAACTTGCATTTTTTTTTGTAACAAAAGGAAAAGGAAGAGGATCGTTGTAAAACTCGTAAAGAAAGAACTATAGCATGTGCAAACACGTTAATGATAGTTTTCGTAGAAATACGTAAATTTATTGAAACATTTAATTTACAGCCTTATCATCGATTCGTCGCTCCTTTCACTCTCTCACTTGGTAACAGCATAAGGTTTTTTTATATATCTATTTCATTCACACACGTCTTTTTATCTTTTTTTTTTTTTTATTTTTATTATTATTTAATCTTTTGAAAGTCGAACGACATATGCAGAAAAAAATGAAGCAAGACAGGATAGCGAGCAAAACAATAGCTAAAAAATGTAGTTTTTTCTTACTATTTTGACATATAAGTTTGCTCGATTATTTGAAATTGATTAAAAGGTTTTAAATGTGCAACATATTTTAACATGAGTCTTTTCTTCTTTTTTTCAAATTATATTTGTGATTTATTTCTTTCTGCAAATAAAACTCCACTGCTATCTTGTCTTGACTCATCTTCTCCTAGTTATTTAGCGGGCAGATTCGACTAAGAACGACGCCAAAGAATCGGATGTATGAATAGAAATTCGGGATAATTTAGATAAGTATATAATACAATTGTTCGAGAAATATATCGCGCGTCAAATTCTCGCAAACAAATGTAGAACTCATTCTTATTATGCTTAAATATATCACTCAACTCTAAAATTATCAAGGTAAATGAATTAAGTAAATTTGGATTCAAAACCTCGAACAAAATATTGTAGTGAATAAAAAAAAGTCACCTCAAACGGGAAAAACGGCCTACGGGATAGTGAAAGCATGTTAAACATGAGATTTCGTAATTTCGAGATTTGCATTCCGCCTTGAGAGGCCTTCTTCTCGCGGGATCCGTCCTCTTCCCTTTCTCATTTCCTTTCTCCGATCGGCGCATTCTCGAGAACAAGAGAAAAAGCCTGGGACTTTCGACCGTATAACAAAAAATTTTACAAAAAAGATCTTCAAATCTGAAAATTGTTCATAAAATTATATTGAGATTTCAATTTGCACACATAGAAGAGATTCGCTTCACACATTTTTTTATGCGTGCAAAGATTTGAAATTATATCAAAAGTTTAAATTATCTCGAAAATATATTACAATTAATTTTTATTATAAAAGCCCAGGTTCTCGTATTTATGAAATCTTAACAAGAAAACTTCCATGCAGATTTTTGATACTTATCTTCTTTTTATTTTTATTCTATAGTTTTATCATAAAATCATATAAATTTTATATTCAAAAATATATATAAAAAACTATTTTAATATTTAATAGAGTGAAGTAAACAGCTCCAAATAATTATGCAGAAAGGAAACTTTAAGTTTGGCTGTATAGAGCAAACACAGTTCTTATGTATATAATGTAAATTTAGTTTATTACGTAGTATTGTAGAATGTTTTCGACCTTTGGTTTAGGTCTTTCTCAATATTTAGATAGAGGTACAGTAGTGGACATATGATAATCATAATTATCACATCTGTGATCGATTACCTCTGTTTTATATCAAGAATTTATTATTTCAAAGCATGTGTCCATTACTATACTTTTAAATATTGAGAAAGACCTAAACCAAAGATCGAAAACGTTCTACAATACTACGTAATAAACTAAATTTACGTTATATACACACTGTGTTTGATCCATACAACCAAACTTAAAGTTTCCTTTCTGCGTATTTTAATATTATCTAAAAACTTATCCATTTTTGTATTGAATATCATAGCGTAAAAATTTTGATGTTTTTCAATCACCGATTTAAAAAATAATAAAAAAATGTAAACTTAATAAATTCACAAGCAGACGTGACGATGACAATAATTAGCGATAATTCGTGACGCGCAATTAGTATATACAGACATACATGAGTCGACGCGTATTTCAAAAGCATCCATTAGTGTTTTTTTTTTTTTTTCAATTTGATTTAATAAATTGTCTAAATTTATGTCTCTCTCTGAAAAATTGTGCACTTCAATCCCATATATTTTAAGAATGTTGGAAAATCAATACAAATGTTATAAACATGTTTCATTTCGTAATTACTCATTGTTTCAAGACCTTGTAACAATTGAAAATAGCTTTATCATACATCGTATAATGTATGCTTAAACGATCTGCTTGACAATCAAATTGAATAAAGATGATATAAAAAGAGAAATCTATGAACTACAATAGAACATTAAATACAAACATGTAAAAATGGCACATTTTTTTCGAATAAAAATAACGAAATTGCAAGCCGTTATCTAAACTTCCACAATTATTCGAGTTTTCAAAGAATATCCGCCAACGAAAGCAGATTTCACTTTCTCACTTTGATCGTAGTAGTAAGATTTTTATATGTGTGATGACGATAAAAGCTTTCGTGAATTTCATGTTCAAAAGACTGAAGTAGCAACTGCGATTGATCTAGTAATAGTGAGTTAAAGATGCCAGTGATGTGCCATTTAGTTTTTGAAGTCGTTGCCAAGACCTGTCACACACGCTCGCGTTTGCTTCCGTCGCGTTAATTGCGAAATTTTTCTTTTTTTTTTTTATTTATTTTATTTATTTAAGTAAAGCAACTTAGGTCGTTTCATTATCAACGACTTTTCGGTAGTATCCCTTGTGCAGTCTAATGTTAAAAATTGCACTGTATGATACTGGCATGATCAATGTTACTGAACAAACTTCGCATCGTTTGTATTTGCGCGAGTAAACTTCACAGCTGTTACATTTCGTAAACTGTAAACGAATCGATTGAGATATTTGTGCTATTTTTATAATGCTAGAATAAAAGTTCTTCTTTTTTTAAACTGCGTCGATATACATATATAGCCACTGATACTCAATAGAGATTGCAACAAATCCGCAAAGAACACAATCTATAGACACTGGAAATCAGTTTCGAGTGTTCTCTCAACACAGTTTTCGAGTTACTTATCGCACGGTTTACTTTAATTTTAACAAAATTATCTAAATTACAATTGCGATATATACGCTTTCGATATTTTTTACACGCGATACCGCTACAAATTATATACATGTATATATAATATATTATTTTATTCGCGAATCTCTAAGTATCATGTATTTCTTGGACGAAGAGAAATAAAACATCTTTATCCCTCTTTATATCGCCTCTTGCAATATGCGGATACGTGTGCGACGGTCTAAAAGTATGCTTTCGAAATACATCACGCAAGGGTATCACGTTTGTCTAATTCGCGTTCTTTGTCTCTCATTTATTTCATTCTGTTCACTCGTCCTTTTTACGCGCTATTATATGTATACCTACACATGCGCGCTTTAAACAATCTATAATCTGCTACAGAATTCGGGACAGAATTTAGTCCGCCGTGCAATATAGCCAACATTTCTGAACGATCAAAATATACACGTGTCAAAATATACACGGCATGCGGAATTACAAATACAGTATAATTATGTCCCGCATTCTTTTGCACACTAATATATATATATATATCTCTGTTTAACATATAATATTGTACATTATGCGAATTAGATACAATACATACGACGCTATCTACAGATATTATACAAAACCACGAGACATTTGTTTTTCTCATGACGCTCTTAAACGAGTTAAATTATTATTCATCGACGTTCATCTTCCGATGCACGCGTAATATGTTCGTATACCTTGTAAATGCATGTCCGTGTGCACGCGTGTGGAAACGTGTTTGAGAATGCGTGAACCACACCCATGCAGTCACTCTGGTGTTAGAATATAATATTTATACTCTTTCGCGCGCGACGCGATTCGTGTTAATTTATATATGTATATAGTTTCGTATAGTATCACAAGTTTTTTTACACACAAGTTTTTTTCTTTTTACATCGCTTTCGCATTTTAGCTGGCACTACTTTTTCGAGACTTACGTCGCTTTCTTGAATTCGTAACAATCATTCTCGATAGGATAGGTTACGCTTTCAACGTTAAATCGAGGATCTCTCGAACTTATCAATCGGTTCATCGCCGCGAAGCGCATGCAGTCGTAACTTATCTATATAGTAATGAAAAATTGCAAGAGTTTTTATTGATTGCTCTTAAGCGATTACTGGTGTTGCTTTTTTACAAAATATTGCTGAATGCAAAGTTATTTAAATATTAGAGTACTTGCGCGCATCAAAAAACTTTGGTAAACAAAAGCAATATTTAATACATAGATGTAAAGGAAATCAATCATTGTTTTACCTATTGTTGATTAAAAACATAAAATAAAGCGCGATCTTCAAACACGAGGATTCTCTTGAGAGTTTGTTACAAAACAGAAAAATTTAAATTGTTTTATTTATGCTATTAGTGCTAGTAGAGAATGTTCATTGTGAAAAAAATCGTTTGTTGGCATTGTAAAGATAACAATAATAAAAAAAAAGAAAAAAAAAAGAAAAAACAAATACGCAGGTCTAGCAGATTGGAAATTGTTGACACAATTGAAATGTAAGTTTTTGCGACAGTCCGGATTTATTGTTGGCTCTCAACTTCTGTTTATTTTAATAATTATGCATTTATCTGTCATATAAAAAGTCAATAATTTATTTGACATATGATATGTAAATAAACACGGCAATAATTACGAAGTGATAATAAGTGACGCTTTAAGCTCAATTGAGATCAATGACCGAATCTAATAGAGACGTGCGCGCGTGTCATCAACGAATGATAATTCCGAAGAAAACGTTATCGCTGCGTAATATCTTCGTCTTAAAAATCAATATCATACCAAAGTGAAAAGTAGAATCTTGTACAAATTTGCAAAAATTAGTGCACATAGAGCAAAGTAACTGGGGGGTAAGAAAATTTTGGTAATAGCTAAACAACAGCGGTATCGGACAATCTAACTATTGCGATTTTAAAAAGGTGTAATAATAGTCACAATAAATTCTCAAGTGTGCGCTATGTTATTACGTAATATCTAATGAACGTGCAAGAAATAGAACAAACTGCGACGGATATATCGCTTCTACATCGCGTAAAAGTATGTCATTTGAGTTATATCGCGAAAAAAACTCATATGATTCAGCAAAATCGTACGACTATCAAATGCGCGGTATGATACTGAAATGGAATGCAGTATGATTCATTGTATTTGGACGAATTTTTGATTCCCACGTGCTCTCTGTCTTCTGATGCGTGCGATGAAAATAACGATAACGTTCAAATTCGATGAAAATAATGATAACGTTCCGTGTGTCACTCCCGTTCGATTAAAGATAAAAAAAATTAACGCGTCTGTATTCCGCGAAATATCCGAAATAGTAACTGAGAGAAGGAAGTTGTTTTAGATTTGTACTAAATACTTTTGTAGAAAAAAATAATGTGTATATGCGAAATAGTAACTGAGAGAAAGAAGTTGTTTTAGATTTGTACTAAATACTTTTGTAGAAAAAAATAATGTGTATATGCGAAATAAAACGATCAGAATTGAAGCCAGTTTTCGCTTAGTGAACAATCTATAAAAAAACAACGTTAGACTAAATTGTCTGCAGTGCGAAAAATGCCTAGTCAAACATGCGATACCGAATGAAATGTAACATTAGTCAAATAGTGTAAATGTGTAAAAGGCATTGACTTAAAAATAAGAAATAACAATCTCCAAAAGAGTCAAGAGTGATCAAATGTATACCTATGTAAATTGAAGGTAAAATATACTGTCACAAGGAGTCATAAAAAATGTCAATAGAAAGGAAATCAAACAATGAAACAAATAATTCAATACAGTTTTGAACAATAAACGTCGAAAACAAATGAATTATTGAAAAATTTTTCTCGTTTTACGAAATATATATACGTAAACTTTGTCGAATACTTTATAACCGTAATAAGAAATTTCTAGTGATTTTTATATGCTGAATATACGATATAATTTACCGCCAAATCTATTAGAGCAGTATTGCCGTCGCGATATTGTCAAGCGTTATAATAACTGACCAACAAAGCGATTTTCGAGACGATGAACCATAATTGAACGAAAATATCCTACCGATAAAAGCCTACCTCCCGACAGCATTTACCGTCTGTAGACGACGTTCTCCTCCTCCTCGTCCTCGTTCTCGTCGTCATACTCGTCGTCATCATCGGGCGGCCAGCAAACGACGTCGTCGTCGTTATCGGGTCGACGACCGCGTCGACGTGATTGCGCTCGTGGCGACAACGAGAAAGTCGACGAAGTCGTCGCAGGCGACGTCGGCGCCGTGGTGGTTGTCGTGCTCGCTGCAGACGCAGGTAAATCCGGAGTCGGTGGTGGCATCGGCGCGGCTGCGGTGGCGACGTAAGCCGCGGCAGCAGCGACTCAGGCCAAAGCGTAAGGATGAGTGGCGTGATGTCACAAACCAGCAGTAGCAACGGCAGGCGGCGGTGGAGCGCTCGAGGTCGTCACGTTGGTTGCATGATGATAGAGCGGACTCTGGTAATACTCTTGGTGATGATGGTTCGTCATGTGCATCGGCCCGGCGGCGTTCGTGCCGGCATGCATGCCGTTGTGGTGATGGTGGCTCGGAGGCGCCGAATGCGCGTGCGGATGATGCGGCGAACTGAAATTGGCGTAACTTTGGTGCAGTTCGTACATCTTCATCTCCGGCGGCTTGGTATCCTGAGCACCGGGCGAGGTGCCGGCTGTATCGCGCGGCAATAACCTGTTGATGCTGAACGGATGACTGGTTGCCGTGTACAGCGGTTCCTGTTTCAGGCTGCCCGGCATACCGTGATGCAGACTCGCGGTATCGGACAGTAGGTGCGGATGTGCTAGGCTGCGATTGACCATAGCGGTGAGCTCGTCGTGTGCGGCGCCGAGATCGGGTCCGAGGAGACCGCCGATGTCGGTGGCGTCGCTTTTCAGAGAAGTGTGATGCTGATGCAGACTGGCCGTGTGATGGTGGTGGTGCGAGGATACCAGCGAGTGCAGGTCCTTGTCGTCTTGCTGCTGAGGACCGCCGTGGTGGATCGATGAACCGGTCTTCTTAGAACCGGGCGCGCCTTCGTGAGTGGGTGGACTGTGGCTGGCGATGTTCACGCTCGATGCCGCCGCTGCAACAACCGCCGCCGTCGCTTGATGCTGCTGATGCTGTTGGTGCTTGTTGTTCTGCCTAGTCAGCTCCTTCTTCTCGTCCTTGAACCTCTTCTGGCGCCGTAGAAAACATCCGTTCTCGAACATGTTGCCGCTGTCCGGATGCAGCGTCCAGAAGGATCCCTTGCCGGGTTTGTCCGGCGTACGTGGCACCTTGACGAAGCAATCGTTAAAACTAAGAGAATGCCTTATTGAGTTCTGCCAGCGTTGTTGATTCTGCCTGTAGAACGGGAAAAGATCCATAATGAATTGATAGATCTCGGAAAGCGTGAGCATTTTGTGCGGTGCGTTCTGTATCGCCATGGTGATCAGGCTGATGTAGGAATACGGTGGCTTCGCGTGTGTGTAACTACGTCGGTACGACTTGTCGGTGCGTGCGCGCTGTAGCGCCGAATTCGGCGAATCCGGTTCGGTTAGAGAACCCAGAGGATCGCGACTCACTCCGCCGGCGGTACCGGTTGTCAGCGGTCCGTATCCGACGCAAGTACCGCTGGTGCTCATGGCCGCGCCATTGTAACCCGCCATGCCCGCCATGCCGCCGCTTCCCATCGTTGTCATTCCCATCGTGCCCATGGTGCCCATGTTGAAGCCGCTGGTACCTTGTGGACTGCAGTTCGGTCCGACGCCCATCGACATGCTCATCGGCATCATCGGGTTTGTGATCGATGTATACGAGGGCGCGATGTTGGTGGACATCGTGGTCATGACACCCGTATCGCCGCCGTACAGCGACTTTTGCTGGAGCATGGTCATAGAGCTGACCGGTGGCGTGGTGGCCTGCTGTCGCGTCGTCGCTGTCAAACGGGAGTCATGAAACCCGAAGTACCACGGTTGCTGGCAGTCCGGTATTTCCTTAATTTTTCCTATCGAACAAATTTTTACGATGCTCTCGTACGCGCTTTCAGTTCGCTCTGCGAACCGCGCGTAACCTGTGCTCCGGTTTTCGGCGAGTCACGAGTCACAGAAATCCTTCAAGTCGTACGCACAGAACAGAAGGCATGCGGCGCAGCAGCAAGCCTTCACACTCAAGATTCACCAAAAAAAAAAGGAAACAATTTCACCTATTCTTCTAGAATAGCAGTAAATACACTGAACGACACTAAGTTGATAGAAATTCCTTCTGCAATTGAAAGGAATCACCGCGTCTTGCGTCTCGTTCTGGAGTGAATTGTCACAATTTTCAGTGAATCTGGAAACTTGCGAGAAGGCGCGTATACTGCGTCAGCGGAACATCGAAGATGCAGTAACAAGACGGGCGCACTGTCCTCTTCCTCTTCCTCCTCTTTTCTTCTTCTTCTTCTTCTTCTTCTTCTTCTTCTTCTTCAGAGCACACTGTGGCACTATCCGTTTGTTCGCGCGAAGATGCGTACTTACGAGACAGAAAACGCGCGAACGCGCGAGAAGACACCCCCTAGTGTATCTCGGAGAAAATAAAGAGAAATTGTTACCCTAACACCATGAGGGCACGACAGATCGTTCTCTCGCGTGTTGTATGACGAGTGCGCGAAACAACAAACCACTACGACGACGGCTGTTCACGTCGGTCGCGCGCGCGGTCAGTTTGATCGAGCGGGGCCTGTTTGTAAGGCCGCCTCACCACCTCTCACCACACACTCCACCTCGTACCAAACGGGGTTTCTCTCTTCTCTCTGTATGCCGTGTTGTGGATGGAGGCTGGTTAGCGAGTGTACTCCGCTACTCTTGAACCAGCGGGTCTTGTTCAAACAGTCCCCCACCATTGATCGCCGTGCACCGCACCCGATGGCGCCGGGCTGACCAATCGCGACTGAATGTTCCTCCAGTAGTACCCCGTCCGGCCAATCGGACGGTGATACTGGTGTGGCCGATCCCCTCGACTGACGTTCAGAAACGCGCGTCTTCGAATATGTGCGTGTGGCGCCACGACCTCTTCCCCTCCCGTCGTGCTCGACATCGGATGGAGGACGAGGATTGCGCATGTGTCGTGGCCCGCGCGCGCAACGAGACGATCTTCGCGGAGCGAAACTGGTTTGCGCAATTCACGCGATCACGACGTGCATAACGGTGGCCGTGGGCCGCGCGACGACCGCGCCGCGGTGCGGATCGACGCAGCGCACCTGCTTCTCTTCTCTCATGTCATTGATGTCAACTGTCGTCTGCTACACGTTTGACAGCAGCAGTTTTCTGTGCGTGCTTGATGGCATCTTACACATCTCTCGGGCGTATTGTGCGTATCTCTTCCCTCACGCGCGCATTTTCTATTTCGTTTGAATGTTAAAAAGCATTCTCTTTTTTCTCTTGTTATATATATATATACATCTCTCTCTTTATATATATATGTATAAATATATATATATATATATATAAAAAGAGACAGATCTCTTAAATCTGAGATTATCTTGTAGTAATGCATGAAACGAAGTTTTAAATACTGCATATCGTTTTCGTTAAGTCAGAGAGCCAATGTGAAATGGACGAGGTGGACTGTTCGCAATTTAATACAATGTCTCCTGAAAAGTGCGAAGAAGACAAACTTCCCCTCACTCTGCCAACAAAATTGGAGTTTGGAATACAATGTAGAAAACAGGTACGATGTTATTTGCATGTCGCGATTTAAATTCTTGGTTTAAGCAGTACTTTTAAATAGAGTGGTCTGATGCGTTAAAAAGCCCGCAATACTCTATATGTTTCATATTTGATCCGTTTATTAATAAATAAATTATAGTTGCTCGCATCACATAATTTAGAGAAAAATATATTTATAGTAAATAAATATATTTTATAAATATATTTAAACTGAAACCGAATTACCATTTCTTATTTGAATTCTAATAATCATTGATTAATCTTGAGTGCTTTGAACATATAGACACGTGTGTTAAACAAATGTTAGCGGCACGGACTTGTGAACAAGCAAACTTCCTCGAAAGGTTAATATCAGATATTTTTGATATCGTGTTTTAAATAAAATTTTGCTTTTGAATTAAATGCGCACAAAACATGATTCTCTTGTATTATTATACTTCAATTCACAGTTCTAATTTTTTCGATGAATTCGTTTTTAGTCTTTATGTGTGCAGATTTTCATGAGAAATGTTTAATCTATAAAAGCGTGGGCGCTATACTTATATTTTTGGCGCTTTTTTCATGCGTTCTTCAGCACAATGTAGTTAAGCCTGCTCGTACAAATTAAATATGTTGTGACCGAATAATTTTTGTACTAAAACAGTCACATGAAACAACGTATACCGATTCACGCGGCAGAGAGAGAGAGAGAGAGACAGAGACAATCGTGTACGTACAGCCTTTTAAATCTAATCTCGGGGGTGTTAAAGCGCGAAGAAGAATATCGCGGAATATCATTTCGTCGCCGCGAGAAATCGACGGCACACAACTCGACGATTCAAGCGTTTAGAGTCGGCTAATACTTTACTCGAGAGATTCGTAAACACACACATACACAATATGTAGTATATATACATACATATATATATATGTATCCATATATATATATACACACATATATACAGGCGCGTTCGTTACAACGTTAGATCCTCACCGAGCACCCACCTGTACGCTGGGTCTTTATCGAGCCACGAATTGTTTGCGGAATGAAAATATTGTCCCTGTAAACAAGTGACTACATTGTGCCGGGCGAGCGCCGTTCTCTTCGTTATAACAAAGAGAGAAAGAGAGAGAGAAATACAGAAGCTGTTTGTTTTCGTAATATAAATATCTATCTTTAATCTATGATTAATTACGAGTTACCATTTGCCCTAGATTATGCATTTTGTACATTTATATTGAAAAGAATGCTTGATGAACGACTGTGTCAATAAATCGCGTTTTCAACTCTTAAATTTTCTTAATTTAATAACTTTCAATTACTTGTTGACAAAATTCATTGTTATATTTTTATAATGTAAGTCTTTTTATGATAGAATATATTTACATCGGCTGTTTCCGCAAGTAAAAACTTAATAGATTGAAGTAGCTTGATAGCTTTAAAAATCTAGTAATTCTCATTGAAAAATGATCAATTGAAGTTGAATTTTTTAACTGCATTTTCATTACTGTTTCGGCTAGAAGCACAAATGCGTTATATCTAGTGCGTGATTACACAAATTCGTGTGGCGCGACGCGCAGTCGGAACGTTTATTTGAAAATTTTATCTGCTCAAAATTGCCTCGTTTAATTTTTATTTGCCGCAGTTTATTAACGATTCATTTATTATGTATGAACGTGGATTATGATGTGATCATCGTATGCCGAAAATGCCACTATTATTTCGGCGATAATAAATCAATTGAGTATTTAATGCAAGCAGAGCAATATTTTAAAACTCAACAGTTTATGATATGAAAAAAGAGAGAGAAAGAGAGAAAGAAACTATATGTAAAACTATATATGTAAAATAAAAGAAATTTCTATCTCACACCGAAAAATAATCATAAAAAGTTTACATAAAAACAAAGAAGTCAATAAAACAGAAATTTTGGAAATTTTGGACGGTCAGACTTTTGTGATGTATCAAACATTTAGATAAACCACTGATTCATGACCATTTTTTTACATATAAATTATTGCACGATCGGATTCTTTCTTTATTAGAAATTGTTTAACTTTTAAACTCGTGAAAGAGTTCAAAAGACCGAGATTTGATTTAAAAAAGAAAATGTTTTGTCGTTTTTATAAGAGAAACAAAAAGGATGACAGGACATATAAGACTGTGACTTTGTGGAGTTCCTGAAGGATCTACCTGGATCCATGTGGGTGGTCTCTGCCTCTCTTGCCCCTCTCGTTTCTCGTATTATTAGCGCTGGTGATAACTCGTCAGTACACAAGAGCACTATACTGCCCTTCCTTCTCACGGACCTTCGTTCATTTCTCACTTTTTTCCTTTATGCGAGTATATGTGTATGTGTTTGTGTGTGTATGCGCGTGCGCGCGTTGCTGTCTGCACGCGTCATGCATGCGTGCATTTATAAGGATGACGACTTTTTCTACAAAATGCCTTATATAGTTTTTGCTTTTTCATTAATTTTATTCAGTTATTTTGTTAGTTTTTCCCCAATACCACATAAATTATTTCCTAATGTTGGAAGATATATTTTGGTAAGTGAGAATGTAAAATTTAATAATGTTCCGAGAAAGTTTTCTTTATTTTTTTAACAAAAAAGATGACATACATGTCATTTTTGTAAGCGAGATGTCAAAAACACAGGTACGATAGATGTGAAATAAAAACAAAAAAAACTTTCCTTTCGTACGTCTTTACCGGTTGTTTTCAAATCGTTCCGAGATTTCGATCAGTCTTTCGTATACTTTTGGGAAATCTGCAGTAGATACAGTCTCCACTTCTCGACCTAGAAAAATATTTCGGAACGTGGATGGACAGAAGATTGTACAGAGCGAATATACCTGTCGCACCGCGATTGCGGACAAAAAAAGTCTCTGACATCGTAGGGATTTGTTGTCTCAAGGATTCATTCACAACAAACCCCGTGTCAAGAAGTCACCATTTTTTTTTGCGAAGCGGAAAGAAAAGTCAGGTGTGTTGTTCATCTTCTTGGTCCTACGTTCCAAAACATGACACGGCGCGATGTAGATCATGTTTTGACACAACTCGTAACTCAGCGATAGAGAAAAGTATGAAGATGCACGTAAAAGTAAACTAGCAAATAAGTCTTTGAAAATAAATATTATTTAAATACTGATATAACTATGTAAATAATAGTTTAAGACGATGTTTTTTTCCCGAAGTGTGAAAATCGC
>QVNV01026212.1:0-12630 GCA_014825455.1 Pseudomyrmex pallidus | reverse complement strand
CTTAAAACACTTTCTAGAAATATTTAGTTATATTGTATTAATATTTATATTAATTTTATATATATTTTAGCAAAATGTATATAATAATAATAGAAATAAAATAAAAATAACAAAAAAAAAGTTATAATTGCTTCACAGATATATATATATACATATATAATATATATCTTTTGTATTTCTTTAAGAGAGTTTACTTTATGATAATTACCTTAATTAGAGCAGGACAGACTTAACAATACCAGGATGGGAAAATGTATTATCAGTGTGAGAGATCTAAGACTAAGGTCAAGATATGATTTTGTATTGTATCTCTAATACATCATACCATACAGGAAAGTATACTATTTGAAATATAAGTTTGCTATGTAGTACATGAGAAAAATAGAAGTAGTAATGATATTAGAAAGAAAAAGAAAATGAGAGAAAGAAAGAAAAAAGATAGAATAATGTATTTAATATATTTAAAGTTCTTTTATATTCACAAAAATGGTCTAATCCAAAATCTCTGTGCCATTATATTATCAAACTCAATATATTATAACACAAATTTTTTTACAATGAAAGAGACTTTCTCTCTCTCTCTCTATTTGATGTTATATTAAGTCATAAAAAATCAATAGCACAATTTTAATATTTTCCATTAATATTTTTGACATATTATCAAATAACAGTAGCTGCGTATTGGTATATGACAGAACTGAAAAAGTAATTTATACTGCAGTTTAAATTACACACAAACAAATTGCATGTTCACATTTTGCTTTGATTTATGTCTCTTTTGCTGATGTAAATCCAACTAAATAGAAAACAAACGCAGAAAACAAGAAACAAGAAAAATATTTTGAAGTATATTTAGAAATATTTTATATTTTCCTCGGAACTATAAATATACTTTGATTTACTTTTTCTTTTTTCAACATATATTACTTACATACGTGGAATCTGATAAGAGAGACCATCGTTATAAATAAATTATAATGTGACACGTAAGAAATTTGCAGGAAGTAGCTGATGCGAGGCGTCGTATACGAATTAACAAATAAAACATCGATCGAAGTGCGTCTATTCGAAAATAGAAGTATAACAGAATCTATTGTGGAATGTAAAGTACAAGTGTGTAACGAAAAAGGCGGTGCCGTGTACGTTCTCGGAACAATAGTGGATTTTACGTGGACCAGACGTGGTGGTTCCACTGAAAGTGTCAGAAATCGGCCTGACGTTCACGATTCGTCCTGTCATTGAAACGTGCGCGATTACAAAGAAATGTCTGATAAATACCTTTGAAAATCGTGCAAGACCGAAACAACTCTCTGTGCATTCAATGATCTCACGCAGCCGTCACCTGCATTTGGTTTACTTTCACGCAACCGGCAGTTCCGACAGTTAAACAACGATGGCGTTTTCATCGTCCAAATGGCCAATCACTCTTGGCTGCGTTCCGATATTCACTGCCAGTATTACAAATCTATAGTTCACGTCACATATGTTATACACTTTCAGTATACACTGGCAGTGAATTTTGGAACACAGACTCTATCATTGATATAGAGATATATTTTTGCATAAAAAATAAATGAGTAAGATAATATAACCTATGAAGATCGTCGAGGTTTTAAGTAACCAGATTTATATTACTTAACAAGTATGATTTTTTGATATTAGACAACTATAATTCGCGATTCTCTTCATCTTATCATCGATGTATTGTAACATGACTGCATCAGCAAATATTAGCATCGACAAAGAAATCGAAGATCCAGTTGAACGCATGCTGAAGAAAACCGGTTGCATGGAATTGCACTATCAAGTTCAAGTTCGTACATTTATTTATAATCGATTACATTAACATCAATTAATCGTAATTGGAATATACTTTAACCACAAAAATTTTCTTTTTCCAAATATTTTAGTTTTAAGTAATAACACGTTAGTATTTACTTTTGAGTGTTACTGACAAATAAAATTTCTCAAAGATATCAATTAAATTAGTTTCTAAACCAAAAGTATTGCTGTATTTGTACTACTTTCAGAACTGTATAGCTGAGCATCAGGATTGGAGGAAATGTCAGGATCAAGTAAAAAAATTTAAGGAATGTATGATTGAACACACAGAAAAACAAAGACATTAATTAATAACGTAGTGTGATTAAAAAATGTGGTTGATAGGTAGATATATCAGATCTTTGTTCTCTCCTACTTGGAAGGGAGAAAACTGTAAAATGGTATTAGTGGTTCGATCAGACATAGCTATGGGAAAGGGAAAGGTTGGTGCTCAGTGTGCTCATGCTGCATTAGAGTGTTGTTATCAGGCCTTGAATAGTAAAGCAAAAAAAGAAATGTTTCAATCCTGGTTACAAGGTGGACAACCTAAGATCGTTGTCAAAATACCAAATGAAGAGGAATTATTAGCCTTGGCAGATAAAGCGCAACGTGCTGGTGTGATTACTGCCATAATAAAAGATGCTGGTAGAACCCAGTTAAAACCAGGTACAATTACAGTTGTTGGTATAGGACCAGATTCTATTGAAGTTATTGATAGCCTTACATGGAAATTAAGATTATTATAAGTTTTTTTAAACAAAAGTGTGTGTATATATTTATAATGTGTATATATACATATATTAATGAGAATAAAGATCAATTTTCAGCTGACTTTCGATTTGTTTTTGAAAATTATTTTGTTGGGGAAAAAATTCTACATTGCAGTATATATATATATATATGTATATATATATATATATATATAAATCCAAGTCTTTTTTTTAAATATATAAAACAATTTATATTGTTGCTAAGAAACAATTACAAGAATCAAATATTTTATATCACGTTCAGATTACTTAAATAAAATTTTTCCTTTAACACTACGTCAAATTCTACAACGGCATAACTATAGTAATTCCATTATACTTAAATAAACGTTTCCGCTATACAATGCCATTTTTTCTATTTATCTGCGAGAAGCACCTCAAAACACTTAAAAACACAAATTTTTTTTAAGTAAATTACATGTGCTGATATCCACACAAGCACAATTTTATATGTGTCTATATAACACCGACTCAAATCTAGATATTATCCTCACAGCATAATTCTATGACTAATTGTAAATGTTAGAAAACATATTGCACCAAAATCTAATTTTATACACGTAAATATAAAAAACATACATATACACATGTGTGGATATCAGAAATATATAAATTCATCAAAAGAAAAGATTTCACGATATATATAAATCTTGAACATTAAAATATGCTTGAGAAAAAATGTATATACAACTATGCTATCCAAGTTATTACAAGATTGAGCAATAATAGAGTGACAGAGGAAACTGTACTTATAGCTAGTGTAAACGCACATATTGGATTTCTCTCTCTTTTTTCCTTTTTTTTTTTTACAAAGTATTTATATTTATATTCCGTGTTCAATAACAGTATACATGTAACTATTATGTGGAAGAATGTTATGTGTTTATATTTTTTCATCTTTGCATAAAAGTTTTTTTTATGGTATGTTTATATTCTTAACATTCTTTATGACACATCGTAGTGATGTAATAAAAAGTTTCTCGACAAAAAGTAAAATATTCTATCGTATAAAAGAAAAAACAAAACAAGATATAAAAGTTTTTCATACATAAAATTTTCTAAAAATTGTACTTATTCAATCAACAGTGTCTGATCAATCTAAGCGAATGACTGTCTTTTTAATCGATTTTTTTAGTAATTAAAATATCATTAAAAAAAATAAAACTTGTACACGTTGCTAATCTTGTAGTAAATCATATAAATCTTACGCGGTTTTACAAACAATTTCAAATGATTTGATCACATTGTTACAAAAGTTATGCAAGTTTTTTTCTGCATTATTTTTATTCACAAGCGCGCATGATGATCATATTTTTTGTATAGAATAGACACATGGAATAATTACAAGATGTGAATTAAAAGACGTCATCAAAAATGTGTGTATACCTTATTATGAGATTTCAATTATCCTTACATGTATAATACAAGATTGTTTTGTACAACCAAAAGGCATATAGAATTGCTATATGTAAGCGAAAATATATATATGTATATATATATATATATTAATGGATATTTGTTTTAATTCAGTGTTGATGAATACGATATGAGTAAAAATTGCCGTTTGGAAAAGATACGTTCGTAGAACGAATTTTGTGGATCGGATGAATTTCGTGAATTTCATTTTGTTTTATATATATATATATATGTATATATACACGTATTAAGTTTTTATTTTAAAATATTAACAATAGTATATATATAAAAATATGTATTATTGAGGCAAAAATTAATGTGTTTACGTTACGTATCGTTTTATGCTAACGTTTTTGCATCTTTCACATGTATAGTGTTAAGAAAATAATATTGTTACATTACTTGTACATATCAAGTAGTAATTTATATTATGTATCTGTAACATATACTCATATCATATTCACACACAAATTACTTTTCTGTTGTGTTATTTATAAACTTTTTATCACAAATGGCCGAATTTGTGATAACTGATGTGTCTGTGATCGTAAGATGTGCATAATATTCAGTTCAGTACGTTAAAGTGTTATTCATACTATTAGATTGACCATTTGGCAAATGTACATCACGTCATTTGTGTGTTAAAAACATCATTTATCAGTTCAACATCATGGCCTTCCAACGGACGAGTATTAAGTGATAATTTTACTGAGTTCCGGTGGTTCTACATAATTATTTAATACATGAGGTGCTTCGTTAAATTCATCGAGTTCATCACCGTTGTCCGCGCCTTGCGCAAGTAAAAAGTATTGTTCGCTTCTGGTGGGCCATAATAAATGTGCCATTACGCAATAAGCAAAACAGTCCGCTGAGTATGTTATACCTGACAAATCAAAAACACGTGAAGTACACGAAATACTAGTAAAAATAAACGTTTGCATCTCTCTCTTGCCCTAAAGGGTTTTACTTACCTAATAATAATTTAAATCTCCATAGCGCACTTACTTGAAGCGCTATAAGTGCTATAATCGGTAAATATATGAACCAAACTAATGATGATGCTCCAAAATGAAGGAGAAAGTTCAGTTTTTGAGTATTATGCTCATATGTCATGGTGTTCCGAAGTTCATATAAAAACCATACCATTATGGCACTTCGAAATAACAATATGAACCATCCTGGCCAAGTCTGATACTCGTCTATATCTTCGATGATATCAACTTCCGTCTGCAAACAAAATAGAAATTAGTTTTTTTTTTTTTTTTCACCAGAATGAATTTGCATCTTCCGCAAATCGTGCTGTGCATTACCATATTCCAGACGTATAATAAGATGTGGACAACTCCGTAACAGAACCATATAGCAAACACCAGTGGTTTCCATGTTAATTCCATTCTTGTTACTGCCCATCCTTTGGCAAGTAAGAGCAATAATAACATAAACGATGTCTAAAAATATGAAGAAATATGTATTATTAAAGATTTTTGTACTAATACCATTAAAAATGAAATTTCTAACAAATGAGATCTGCACTAATTATTGACATAAATCAATATTTTATATAATCAGGATTATAAACTGTTATTAACAAATATTTGAAAAATAAAGATGTATGTCTTCTTACCCTTGACAGGATATCAACAATATCACCTGCAATTTCTAATTGCTCGTAACCCACTCCATCTAGTGCAAATTTCAACACGTGTATCAAGATTAAACATATTGCCATGAATTCTAATAATAAACTAGCTGTGAACAATCTTGTTACAGGATGCTTTTGCAATCTTACTGCATATAATTGCAGTGGCACCAGTATGATGTAACACATGAAAAACAATAAGTACAGTTCGATGGTATTCTGTCTGTCATATGAAAACTGGTAAGTTAAGGTATTTAGGCCACTGATGTTTGGATTGCCATTCACTAGCCAGATATCATATTCCAACTCGTCGTGCTTGCTGTAATGCTCCCATTGGCAAGTTGTCCTGTTTCTGTAGCATGCAACCAGACTCATGTACCAAAATCGTGGTTGCCAGAAATCTTGTATAACATATGTGAATTGGTGTCCCTTAACGATATTCCATACAGAATCTTCATCCGGACACACTTTGTCTCGAGGACATGGGACTCGTCTTCAAATATAAAGTAAAGTCAATAGCATATCTTGTATCAGTCGTATATTTTCTGAGCTAAAATATTGTAAATAAATTACTGTGTTTACCTCAAGAAGTCTTGACCTTCTTCATTACAATGCGGATCGTAGGAACTCTTTTCCAATGTGTTAAACATATAAGCGCACGCTGTGCTCTTGTCTTTGAGTGTGCGATTGCCGTAGTACTCTAGAAAGTGACCACGATCCAATATCGCCAGAGTGATCGGCATGTCGAAGTCCGATCTCGCGGTCACGTTACCGAATATGTAACCATACGAGTCCTTCTGCCGATGTCGGTCGGTCTTCTGAAAGCCGAATTTTATTAGAAATCGGAAGAACTCTCTTGTGTTGAACGTGCCGGTGATGTGGGTTGAGTGCGTGTAGTCGAGTTGCACCGATAAGCAGAGTAGCAGCACGCCGAGAACGCGCACCAGTCGCCGATGAACGATCATTTTCGAAGAACGTGGATACGACTTCCGACGGTCTCGTTGACGCGTACCTCGCCTCGCCCCGAATCTCGAGCTGTCAAGAGTTGACAGGCACCCTCAGCATTTTCTCACACGATATCGCATGCAGTTATTACGCGGTTCGACATTTGACGTAAATTCTCTCGCACGCGATCCGTGACTTCTCATCGAGTTAACACGGTCGTAGGATTTTGACGACACTCCGACATCATTGTCGTGGTGGTTCGACGTTGTCGCGTTGTCGCTATCACCGGCGATCCGTAATAGTACATACAAAGAATATCGAGTCAGACTGCACTCGAGAAAACGTTGCTAACCCACGTTGTGTACTCTTCCTCGCGCTTTGAACTCACATTTTACTATCGATTTCCCCCACTCGAACAAAACTGTCCGCTTTGAGGTAGTTGCTTTCTGACATTCTTTTCTTAGCGATTAAGTACATACAACGCACGTCTTATTTGAAATTGTTGCAATCTTGCGTTAAAAAATGGAAAAACTTCAAAATTACATGATCAAAACGCATATATATTGATGATACATGTCTACATGTGCACATTCCTTTGATCAGCAGATTAACTCTTTGGACAGTTGACAACAAAATACCTACATGTAGAGAGACAAAGTCCAAATCGCATTGCAAATTCCTCAAAAAATATTGTTCTATTTTTCTCTATATTTAATAAGAAATAAAAACAATAACTCTTTGATGCACTTATAAAGCGATTTAAATCTAATCTTAGATATACATATATACAATCACGTGTTTGACGTTCTCGTTCAATAGCATTTTTATTGCTCCTAGACCCTATTATATTGCATTTCCGAATCGAAGCTGATTGGCTGTTATATCGCGTATCTACACATCAGTTACGTTCAGAAGTGCTATCAACGTTATTCTATCTTTGTTTTACATCTAATGATCTAACAAAGACAGAATAATGTAACGCAGCGTCTGTGCGAACTGGAAGTACATGTAGGTATAGGTGTAACCGCCATTTTGACATCACCCTAACTCCTGAGTCAAAAGCGCGCCAAAACTGTAGGTCGTAGGGTTACGGTTAGGTTGCTTTTCTTCTCGGAATGAAAGTTCTCAAACGCTATTGCTACTCGTAAACACTTGCTAGCATTCAAACCTTTCGAAAATATTACATTTCAACTCTCTGAAATAATATTGGAACGGAGAATTCCTCGTAAGAATTAATTTTGGCCCTGAAAAGGGCCGTTGAATGTATTAGACCGCATAAGAAATGCTTAAGCACGTTCTCCACGAATTCTGCGTGCCAACTGAATATCCTTGGGCATGATGGTAACCCTCTTTGCGTGAATTGCGCACAAGTTGGTGTCTTCAAAGAGACCGACAAGATAAGCTTCACTCGCTTCCTGCAAAGCCATGACAGCCGAACTTTGGAAGCGAAGATCGGTCTTGAAATCTTGAGCAATTTCACGAACCAATCGTTGGAACGGCAACTTGCGAATCAGCAATTCCGTGCTCTTCTGGTAACGACGAATTTCACGAAGAGCCACGGTTCCAGGACGATATCGGTGAGGTTTCTTTACGCCTCCGGTTGCGGGCGCACTCTTACGAGCAGCCTTTGTCGCTAGTTGTTTGCGAGGAGCCTTTCCTCCGGTGGACTTGCGAGCGGTCTGCTTGGTCCTTGCCATCGTGAGTTGAGCGAGCGAGAATGCTATATAATGATCGGAACGATCTACAGCAGAATGATCGGTTCGAATGAGACGTTGCGTATTTATACCCTAACAGTCCCGTCTGTAGCTAGCTGATTGGCTAATACTGTGGTAGTGGGGATGCATAGCAATGAGTCTTCTTTAGTAAGGATCCATAGTAATAGATGGCGCAACATACTAGCATCACACATACTGTACACACACACTGTTTCTGCACATATATTATATTATTATACAGTTTTATCTAACTTTTCTACTTGATTCTTTTACGCTTTCTATCGATGGTATGTCAATGATAAAAACTTAATTCAACGTGCTAAAACACTGATGTTTTAAGTCTTGAAATATTAATCTTATAACATATTCTTTAACAAACTTGTAGACTTTAATAAAGAAATATAGAGAGCGTACGTGTGTAATAAAGAAGTGAGAATAGAAAGAAGATAGAAACTATTAAACTACAGTTATGTGTGTGCACAATAACGAATAATAATAATAATATGTGTGGAATAAATATGGAATAAAGTTGCGCTGAAAATATTTCAATGTGTAATCCTGTCTTTATTTCTTATTAATTAAATAATATAAGAAAAAACGATGATTTGCAGCATCTATAACGCTCTTTAGATGTTGGGCTATAAGATTCAAAATTTTTGGAAAATAAGTTTTATGTATTATGTATTGAGAACTATTTACATATTTTTATGAAATATTTTATTTTAGGTAATTTCTATATAGTGTGGTATGGTGTGTGTGTGTGTGTGAGGGAGAGAGAGAGAGAATGTATGAATGTGTAATAAAGATAATTAACGCAATAGCACTTATAGCGCGTTTTCCAAACGTAATAATGTAAGACAATATATTGTGTAACATATAGTGCATATGTTATTTCGCTATAGTTCCTTAGTTCAGTTTGTTGTTAACTAATAGGCCATAAATATCCATATTGTACACTAGTTTCCTGATTAATCGTGTTGTATATATTGTTTTAGTATGTTGTTTTGGTTTTTTAGTAAATGTCTTGTAACAAGTGCACTCAGTGTTTGGATTATATTGTTTGCAGGTTTAGCACTTACTGTTTATTTCGAAAAACTTTTCATAAACGGTTTGATGGGTATAAAAATCCCGGCGGAATATAACGGAATAAAAAGTAACTTTTTAAACATAATATTGATTAAAGAAATCGATAAAGTCTGTTTCTCTCTGTCTCTCAAGGCTTTAACCATTTTTGACATTCAAATCACTTTAATAGTACTTTAATTCCCTCAAAGTGAGATCCGAGGAAATACCTGTCCAGATTCAAAACTCAAAATTCGATAGATACAGTTTCTCTGATTATCAGATTCTAATTTGAATCCTTTTGTTTTTTTTTTGAAGTCCAAAACAAGATTCTTTAAAGTCCAAAGCAAGAAACTATCTGGCACTTCTATTATTTATTTCTATTTTTGTTTTCTGTTTCTCAAGAATATTAGGAGAAGAATAATTTATTAGGACAAATCGGACACACATGGATATAAGTACGCAGACGATTTTCTAAAAGAGAGAGGGTGGAATTGATATTGCGACATAAATGATTGGCATAGCACGAGGTTAGACGCGACCATACTATATACACATTAGGAAGAAAGCAATTTAAGAAGGATATCTTTTCCCCTTGCAAACTTTTTGTAACATCAAATAGCTCAAGCGGCAACAGAACTGGAATGTGTCACAAATTAGTTACATATGTAATATCGTTTACAACACAGCGAGATTCAAGGCTAAACGAACATTTACGAAAAAGCGATTATAACAAAGTTTGTCGTGAAAGGAAAGTGCATATTGTTTAACTATAAAATATATAGACTTTATGGGAGGCATTGCGCGCGATTTAAAAAAAAAGGGAAGATTTTTTCCTCTAGAAAAGTTTTTTTTTTCAGAGACTCAAAACTTGATATTATTTACGTGAAGGTAAATTATATTAATTACACAACATATTTATTACTTTATTTATCAAAATATGTTTATTTCGTTGGTATTTTACAGTTTGCTGTGTTGAGTATGATTATTATGTATGTGTGATAGTGAACATCATATGCGTATATGTTAGTAGGTTGCCTCACTTCGTTAATAATTTAATGCTTAAACTTTAGAAATTGCTTCGTAAGTTTACTTGCAAACCAAATTTCTATATATTTTTTCTAAACTAGCAAAGTTTTGCAAATACAAACAAATGTAAGGTAATATCGCGATCTATATGACTACAAAAGATGAAAAATCTTTACGGAATGTTCAAAAAATTATGAGTTTCTTAAAAATTTAAATTTAAAATTTTATCGTTATTTTATTAATGTTTTATATATTAACATAAAAATATTAAACTAACAATATACTATTCATATTTTGTCAGACAAAATGTCTTACACGTTATTGTACACTAAACTACGCAGTATTCGCTCGTCTCGTTGCCGAATAGATATCTCGAGATTAATTTTCTTTATATAATTAACAATATTTATTGTCACATTTTTAGTAAACAATGAAACCTTTATCGAGAAATTCATTGATTTGCATTATATATCATTATGCTATGAAACAACAAGGCCATTTGCCTTGTGCATCTTAAGAGCTCGTGTATTCCGAGAGAGCGCGAAATAAATTTCTTATTTTCGGAATAGAAGCTGATACCAGATGGAAATAATTGCTTAAGAACTCGAAGCTGTCCTGTTGGAACATCTTTTTGTATCAATAACACTGAAAATGTCAAAAGAAAAGCTTGATTTTTGTGTTTTTCCGCGACCTATGCTATCGTCACAAAAAGACACGAGCGTCGAAATTCGATTGTGAACAAAATACAGCGATAGCACGAACATTTAATGTATAGTAAACTAAAACTGCATACACATAGCTACACATTTGTCTATTTTTCAATGTTTAATTCTTATTAGTTTGAGAGAAATAATGTTGCAAAGTCACAGTACGTCTACCGCTCCGTCATTTTCCACTAAACTAGCGGATCGACATAGTAGGCAGGCCTCTCTCCATGGTCCGCGCGCCAAGTACTTACATTGTGACGCACGTCTTCTATCAATGCTCTATTCTACATTTTGCGGAATAATTTCGATACACGGGCGAGTTTTGTACGCAAAGCTAAGTGAAAATGGAAGACAAAGCGACTACGGGAAGCGCGGCTGTTGATACTGCTGAGAATACTCCTGCTTCTCCTAAGAAGACCACCAAAAGTAAGGCTAAGACAGTACAGGCAAAGAAGGCATCACGACCAGCAACTTCCGAGATGGTGACAGCAGCCATTAAGGAACTTAAAGATCGCAAAGGGTCGTCTCTTTATGCCATCAAGAAGTACATCGTGGCGACGTACAAGGTAGATGCTGATAAGGTTGCGCCGTTCATCAGAAGATATTTGAAGACCGCTGTTGAGTCTGGTACTGTCGTGCAAACCAAAGGCAAAGGTGCTTCCGGATCTTTCAAACTCTCGGTAGATAAATCAAAGACCAAACCCAAGGTAAAAGTGCTTCGTGCTCCGAAACCTGAGACTAAGAAAAGTCCGTTGGAAAAGAAAACTGCGCGAAAACCAGCTGTCGCGAAGAAACCTGCTGCTGTTAAGAAAGCTGTCGAGAGTCCTAAGAAACCTGCAGCAAAGAAACCTGCTGCCAAGTCTGTCGGTGAAAAGCGAAAAGCTGCTGCTAAATCTGCTGCAGAAACCAAAAAATCTCCATCAAAAGCAAAGAAAACTGGAACTGCACCCGCAGCAAAAACCAAGAAACCAAAAATTAAAGCAGCAAAATCAGTGAAAGCCGCTTCAAAGAAATAATTACAACGAGGGAATCTTCGTGTGCATTTTACAAATGGCTCTTTTCAGGGCCACAAATCTTTCTCGATGAGGAACAATTCCGAAGTCGCAATTATTACTAATTATATTCCTTATATTATTCCTATTTCCCAACAAAATCCATTTATATTTAGTTTTTTTAGCACGGTATTTACAAAGTTTTCTACACTAATAGTAAACAGAAATAGAGATGTGTTCTTTTAAAAATCTTTGAAATGTTTTCAGTTTAGAAATTATATCAAACATTAAACAAAATATTTCTTATTTAATAAAAGTTGACTTAAATTTTTACTATATTTATAACATTACCTACACAAACTTCATTAAATTTTTATTAGCATTTACAGCTCTAAAAATAAAATATTTAGTGAATGTCTAAGGATGTTTTGTGGAGTTCTGTGTACGGTGAAACATATTGATATAAGGGCCATTCCACAATGAGTTGAAAATGTCCCGTTGCCAGTTGCAAAAGGAAGCAATTACGAAAAAAAA
>QVNV01026210.1:0-18455 GCA_014825455.1 Pseudomyrmex pallidus | reverse complement strand
TTCACACATCGTCAACATAAGATGTGAATTAATGTTAACATAAAACCCACTGAAAATGACTAGAAATATAGTCAAAACGTTTGAAATCAAAACTTAATTTGAAAATCATTTCACCTGCATAACGTCCTACAACATCGTTCAATTACACTAACACAAATTACCACATTTGATATTTAAGAAATTTAAATTTTACACACAACAGCCGCCCATAAAGAAACTGTATTAAAAATAATCTACTAAAACTTATGTATGAATAAAACATCTGCGTGTATATAATCGAGAGTTTATATTCTCGTGCATGAAAAATCCTTACCCATCTCCGGATAGTAAAACGGCAAGCAACCGCATGCGCGTTTTATGTGTTTGCCCATGCACGATGATATGCACGATTGGTGACTATAACGAATGTCATTCGCAACCTGCAGATATCATTCACGTAAATAAAGCATAAAGACTCGATATATCCCGCGCGCAAAACTGATACCGATATCATATCACACGTGATCATAAAATTGGGACGGCGTGCGCCCGGTTTTTACCTCCTCGTCGAAGTAGCACGAACGCTTCTCGATAGGAAGACTCCGCAAACTGTCCATGCTGGTGATCGAAGTGCAGGAAACGGATATCGACAAGACGTGACCGGGTAGCGCGGACACTACGTGCGCGCCGATGTCGGGAAAATCGATTGGATCGTGTATCAATACAGAAGCACCTATGTGCGGTCGCGAGGCCGCCTTGTACATGATACGCTCGACGTTCAGAGCGACCGAAAGTCCGATGTCCCGACCGCTACCTGGCGACCTCTGTAAACGCCATTTCGCTCTTGATGCAATGACAATCAATTTTCGAAAATTAATTACAAAAATAACGATTTACCAAAATATTTGCCACACCCGGCAAATCCGTGGAGAAGGTAACGTTAGACTCGATGGAATTATTGTCAAAGCGCGTGTCGTTTATGTGTTCACTGTTTAGAAAAAAATGACAATATAATTCAACTTAAAATATATAATTCGTGATGTGTTTTGTTGGGATTACTTGTGTCCGACGTTTAAATTGTAGTGAGAATTGAACGCGCAACAGAAGCCCTCTTTAGACTTGACAGTTTTAAAGATCTTGTTGCAATCGTAAAGCTGCCCGATCCAAGCGCATCTCACCAGTAACGCGCTGCAAGGCTGCATTAACTGCGAGCAATGTTTAATTATTAATTAAATTAAATTTTTGAAAGTTAGGTTTTGCGTTTTGACTCATCGCATCTACGAAATAAGATTTACTCTATGACCGAATTCTCTTTTACGGACACTCGTACCTGTTCCATGAGCGTTTCCACGCTAATACCAAGATTGTCGAGAACTTGTAACGCTGTTACATTGTCGAGTGGAATTTTATCGGGTCGTATCAGCTTCGGAAGAGAAGAGAAAAATTTTTCGCTCTCTTCCCTCGTGAATCCGTTGTTGTATCTGTTGATCGCGTAAAATTATTTTGTGCGGAAAATATTGAAAATTTCGTTTACATTTCGAAAATTTTATAATTGAGATGACTTTTTATAAAAGATAAATAAATAATGCGCGCGTGTCTCTTACAACATTTTGGCAATAACGTCAGCTCGTGGACGATAAACTTTATTGTTGTTGCATATCGTAATACCGGGAAAGGACACATCCGTAATCGGATTCGATGTGTCGATGGTCGTCGCTATGGGGTTGTTCGAATAATTATTCCATAAACGTAACATAAGTATAACGCAGAATACGATAGAGAGTACGCAAATCTATAAAATTCAAGTGCAAATTGTAGCATTATATTTTTCTCCTAAATAGTATTCAGATCGTTTTCACCAAACAATATCAAAAATTGCTCACCACAAACCAAAACATAGCCTCGAATATTGTCGATCTAGCCATCGATATGTACCGAAAACCATGCAGACTCGTATTTTCGCAATAAAAGTGTAACCATTTGCTTATATATTTTTTCATATCATACGTCAAATATTTATGACATCTTGTATCTAAAAGAAACAAATGTAAAATTCAAACTCACTTAACATTGAGTAAAAAAGACTTACTAATTATTACAGACGTGTCAATGTGTCTCACCACGTTTTAAGATTGGCGATTTGAATTTTTTTACTCTGTGCGTTTTCATGTCTCGAAAATCCCGATGACTTTTTCGCGGCAACATCGATGAGAAAAAACTCAAACCTGCGCGTGTTAGAAAATTCACCGAATGACTGAACGCTGTGTATATTGCTGTAATTTCTCCGACCGGCACTAATCTTTGTTTCTGGCTCGAGCGCGGCGTGTCATTCAATTTTCTTTCAATATTCCTAAGTGAATTCGATGGAATGGTATTATGGTTTCAGACGTAGTTAATGAGCGAATACGTTTCACTCAAATAAACGAAGTACCGTCAAGAAGACCAACGTAAACAAATACGTGACTCTTGTAATGTCGAGATGTGTTAGTTGATTGTGTCGATAAATAAAATGGAGCGTTTTGCTCACCACGCGCGGTCGGATCTTCTTTAAACGAAGAATAAAGACAAACTGAATCGACTTGTGGTCTCTTCATTGCGGAGAAACTCGAGCGAAGATCGAAAACGTCCCGTTTTTATAATGTTATCTCAAACGAGGCATCTTCACGCACACGAGACCGTGTTAACATATATTGTATTAACCTTCTTAACTATCAGTATTTATTAAGATGTATCAGTAATTTTCTGTTTGTATTGAACGCGTAATTTTTTGGTTTACTTTTGCACAAAGAAACTGCAATTAATCACTCACGACAGTCGAGCATTTATCTCGTCATTATACATATAGCTAATGCAAAACTATGTAACGTAATGAATCTAATAAAAGTATAAAAGCAATTTTCTAAGAAGTAAAAAACTGTGTGTACACACACGCACACGCACACACACACACATCGATTTTATTTTTTTTAAATATATTTAATACACATTCATCACGCTATGTGATAAGAGAAAATCAATTTAAGTGGACGGAAGAAAACAACTCGATTTAGTAAAAGAAAGAATTGATCGGCCAAAAAAAACTCTTCGAACTGACTTTTATTTGACAAATGAAACAAGTATTCGTTACAAAATACTTCTGATCTGTTTATCTTACTACATACATCGTAATAAGGGAGACCCGGTCGCACAGCTGATGCTCTTGCTTACTAAATACAGGAAAATATTTTTTTTTATAATGTATTGCTATACTATCGTGCTAGTCATACAAAATAGCTTTTATTAAAAACATGTGGTACTTACGAGCACTTTTGTAAAATTGAACATGACGAGTAAGTTTTTCTTATCTGTATTTTTTTAGTTATTTCTCTCATTAGTTTTAAAATTCACCTTTAAAATCGCAAATTTTACTCTAGATATAAGAAATATAATAATTTTAAATAATTTGTCTTATATTTATTTAACCATGATTGCAATAAAGCTTAAAAATATAATATACTTTTTAATAAAACAGAAGGTTTTAAATTGACTCAAATGAAACGAGATTAGTTGTTACACTATGCGTATGCGTGTAAAAGTAATCGCTGTTCTGTGCGTTACCTCAGTCAATTACAACATATCTAAAAAAGTCATTATATATTATCTTACATTAAAGTATTAACTAAATTCTAAAAAATTATTTAATGTAAATAATTAAAAAAACGTTTATAACAATGGTTTTTAATGATATAATTTTATATAATTTTTTATTGGTATATAAATTTTTTCTATATCAATATACAATTCACTACTTTCAATATGTAAACCAGAAATTAATTCCTTTATACTTTATATAAAAGACATGTGATATCCAACCTTGATAGCACTAAATAACTTTTTTTTGTAAATATATAAGATTTATTTTTTCTTAAAGCTAAAGAATGTGACTATATATAATATATCCAATATATTGTGCACAACATTTGGTTTTTTACATTTTTTCATATATTTTTTTCATATTTTTTCTTTAAATAATCTCACAAATTCTCTTGCAATTACTAAATAACTCCAACTAACTTGATGACTAGATTAAAGTACAAAAGGTTTTAAAACTTGTCTTTATAATAAGTCGTTCGTCGTTTTATGCTGATGAAAGGTTGATTGATACCAAGCAACATAATTACGTTCAATGTTGAATTTCTCCTGACTTCGTAATTTTTTTGTCTGTATCTTTTTATCGGGGACTGACAGAAATATTTCCGACGCCGGCGGCAAACTTTTGGGGAAGTTTTCTTGTTTTTTGCGAGATTGTCGTTTGAAGATATCTCGAATCAAAAGGTAAATCAATTCGATCACGCTCATCACAGAACCGCCGAGACAGAGACCGAAAATACCGCCGAAGGAAGCTAAAGCAATAGGATTTCATTAAAACATTTCAGGTAATCAAATCAAAGCGACCAAAGCCCTTACCGAGCAATACGTCCCAACTAATGGTGCTCTCTTTATAATAGTGGATGTAAAACATATCGTCAAAATATACGTGCACGAAAGATATATTTTCTATATCAAGATCGTCCCTGTAATTAATTAGTATACGCAAAGACTACCATACAAAGTAATGAAAAATAACTAATAAGTTTCTTATCAAAAACGAAAGTTTAAAATGTGTCGTGAAAAGCAAATAGACTCACATAAAATCATTATCGAATCCTGTTAACTTTTCAACTCTAATGTTTTCCGAAGTAGCGCGAAACAAGAGATCGGTACATTCTGGCAAACACTCCCAACACATTGGCTTATTTTTTAAGTCTTCGAATTTTTTTATGTTCTTGTAATAATTGGTTAACATCACTTGCGCGGTATGGTTGAAACTGACAATACTTTCGGCCTCTATAAGTAAGATATATATTAGTTATTTCCGAGTTTATATACTAATAGCGTTATCTAAAATGTGATACGTGATATTCAAATAAATTGTTTAAAACTTACTTTCAAGTGAAGAAAGACACTCTACATCGGGTAAGTAACACGTTCTTGCACCTTCTATTAAGACGTAAAAATTGTTACGTATGAACATTGTAAGTCAACAAACTGTTTAAAAACATCTGCCAAAACTAAATGTCAGAATAAAAACACATATAATCTCGTATGCACTTACTTATCTCCGGATAATGAAACGGCAAACAACCACAATTGTACACGATAAATCTACCTCTACATAGTGACAGGCACGATTCGTAGTTATAACGAATTTCATTCGAAAGGACATTCTAGAGGCATATCCATAGGTAAAAGGCGTACAAAAACACTTGACATTTGCAAACATGTTTAATAATTCTTTCAAATCGGAACATATGCAATTTTAGTATAATTGAAAATTGGGAAACATCAAACTATGATTACCTTTGCGTGTGTCTCTTCTTCCAAGTAGCACGAACGCTTATCAATGGGAACATCCCACAATGTGTTCTTAGCGGTGATGGAAGTACAAGAAACAGATATTTGCAAACTATGACCGGATAGCGCCATATGCGAGCCAACGGCAGGAAAATCAATTGGATCGTGTACCATTACAGAAGCACCTACGTAAGGTCGTGTGGTTCCTTTGTACGTGTTACGCTCGACATTCAAGGCAACCGTAAGTCCGCTATGCTGACCGCTACTTATTGACGCGTTCTGCAAACGCGCGCGATTTTTATCTCTATTTCGCCGATATAGTTTCCAAATTATTTTTCACAATAAAAACAAAATAACGACGTACTAAAATCATTGTCACACCCGGCAGATTATGAAGAAGACCATCATTAGTATTGGTAAAATCGACGCGCGTGTTGTCTAACGAACTGTCGAAAAATGATAATGTTTTTGAACGTGGAATATATGTGCGATTAGTTATGTGTACAGCGACTGTTTATTTAAAAGTTGCATTTTTTCCGAAGTTACTTACTTGTCTTCAAAGCTTTGATTGTAGTGCAAATTAAATGCGCAACAAAACCCGTCAGTGGACTTGACCGTTTTGAAGATCTTGTTGCAATCGTAAATCTGTCCGATCCAAGCGCATCTCACTAATAATGCGCTACAAGGCTGCATTAGCTATACATGAATAAGGGGGTACAGGTAAATACGTATCACTGTAAACTTCTAAAGCTGATTTGAAAAAATTAAAAAACGACATACTTATATTTAATACAAAAAATTACCTGCTCCATAAGCGTTTCTACATTCATATCACGCAGTTTCATTGTCGATTGACACCTTACCAGATCGTATCAACTTTGGCAGAGAGCGGAAAAACTTTTCGATCTGTTCTTCAGTGAATCCATCCTTGTGTCTGATGATACAATTTTTACAATAACATAAAATATTAAAACTTTGTAATTCTGTCTACAAATTCACAAGTAAAAATTATGTTTTGTACAAAAAATCAGTAAAAGGCGATATGTCTATGTCTTACAGCACTTTGGCAAGAACTTCGGCATGTGGACGATAAACTTTATTATTGTTACATATGGTAACACTAGGAAAAGACACTTGCGTTATCGAGTTCGACGTGTCGATGCTCGTCGCTATGGGATGATGCGAATAACTATTCCACACACGTAACATAAGTATACCGCAGAATATCATGGATAATACACACAACTATCGGATGTAAAAAAAAATTATAGCATAATAATTTTTTTAAGAAGCATATATAATGTATTCAGATCAGACAAATTATCAAAAATTGCAACTTACAACAAACCAAACGGCAGCCTCGCATATCGTGGATCCAGCCATCGATATGTACCGAAAGCCGTGTAGATTCGTATTTTCACAAAAAACGCGAAACCATCTGTTTATATATTTCTTCACATCTGACATCGAACATTTACGATACCACTTATCTATAAAATAAATAAACGAATAAAATATCTATAAACGAAATTGACTTTATTAAATAAAAAGGCAATTTTTGATGATTTTTAATATTATGTCTCACCACGCATCGAATTTGATGATTTGAATTTCTTAACTTTGTGCTTTTTCATGTTGCCGAAAGATATAGCAGTGTCGACCGAAAAAACACATGCACGTGCTAAAGAATTCACCGAACGACTGAACGTAATGCTCGTGTAATATAGTGTAATTAATGTAATATTTCGATTAAGTGTGCACGCTATGAAATTATCAATTAATTATTAATAACGATCGAGAGTTTACCTTGTCACTGTCATATAAGACACAAACAGAGGTGAAAAAACAGCCACTAGTTACAAATTATTCTATCACATTTACGCTTGATTCCATTACGCCAGATGAAGTAGTACTTTCATTTGCATTACGTAGTGTCAGATATCATTATAATTTTATTTGAGCAGGTGTTATTTCTTTCTTTAATCTATTGTAAGATAAACTAACACATGTATCTTGTGAATCGAAAAGGCATATTGAATTCTAATGTATATTGATTCACTTATATAAAATAAAAAAAAAGTTAACGAAGTATATTTAAAATATAGTTAAAATATATATGTAATCCTTCGCACGCAGACATGAGTCTCTCAGATCCACTTAAAAACTGGAAACCGATGTCTCTAATAAAAATTATTTTTTTTTCAATGCTTATATCTTCAAAATTGCTAGAGAATTTTTCAACTGTTTTTTTTTCGATACAAAATTGTTCAACCTTCGATAGGAAAAAGAAAACAAACTTGATGAAATAATGATTTTTTGCGAAGATATTCGGTTTTAAAGTCGCGTAGGTCTCACAGACCCAGTATGTAGTACTAATCGTAATTTTTGGAGTCTCTATGGGAAAGATTAATATAGTGCTTCCTGATTTTAAATAGTTTTTACATAAAGTTTTTATTCTACTTGTAACAATATATAATACATATTCGTTATTCATACCTATTTTGTGCAATAAGTAGTGTTATTAATTTCTTTTCTTAGTTATATAAGCGCAAGTAAATTTCTTTGTTTTTCTTAATATATTAAAAGAAATTTATTTATTACTTCATAATTAGCTTTGTTGCAATTAGAGATTAGATTAAAGTACAGAGATTATAAAATTTGTGTTTTTAATACATATAGTCGATCTTTGCTTTATTTTGATGAAAGTTTGAATAATACCAAGTGATGGAATCACGCTCGTTGTTAAACCTCTGACTTTGCGTCTGCATTTCCTTTACGGGTATTGACAGAAATATTTTTGACGCTGGCGGCAGACCGTTATGAAATTTTTTTTGTCTTTTGCAGGATTGTCGTCTCAAGAATTTCCGGATCAAAAGATATATCAATTCTATTACGCTTATTACGGAGCCGCCGAGGCACAGACCAAAGATACCTCCGAAGGATGCTGAAGCGCATTAAATATCAGTTAATTCGCACACGTATTAAATGTCAGTGAATAAGATTGAATTGATCAGAGATTTACGGACACGAGAATGTTTTATCTTCTCTTACCGAGCAACGCGTCCCAACTGATGGTACTGTCTTTATGGTAATGAATGTAAAACATGTCGTCAAAAAATACTTGAATAACAGATATATTTGATAAATTAAGACCGTGCCTGAAAAAAAAACCATAGAAATCAATTAGTTTTATATGTAAAACTGTTATATAAAATAATGAAAAAAATAATATATTTACTCGATCAAGAACAGTAGCTTAAAGATTTGTCATAGAATAAGCAAATGGACTTACAGTAAACTGTGTTCGAATTTTACACTTTCATCTAACTTAATACTCTCAGCACTAGTACGAAACAAGAAATCACTACATTCTGGCAGACATTTCTCGCATTTCATCTCTTTTTCGTTGAAGGAGTCAAAATTAAAAAATGAAGGAGGTGGAGGAGCGTTGAAAAATCGAGCAAAAAATATTCTTGAACTACGATTAATACTAACGAGACTACGTAAATCTATAAATCAAATTATATTAATTGTTTCCCAAATCAGACTTGATCTTATTTATTGGCTTGTATAACTTACCTTCAAGTTTCAAAATACACTCTACGTCGTCTAAGTAACACGTTCTTGTTCCGTCTATCAACACACATTCAGAAATTTAATGTACGGAAAGCGCATTAAATCGCATTAAATATATACGCATTAAAAATTGTTTAAAACAAAATCTTCTAAAACTGGATTTCAAAATAAAACATGTACACGCATATACAATCAAATATATAATTTCGTACAAACTCACGTATCTCCGGAAAGAAAAACGGCAAGCAATTGCATTTCCGTATTATATACTGGCCTATACATGTCGACAAACACGATTCGTAGTTGTAACGAACCTCATTTAAATCCTGCAAGCATATCCGCATAAATAAAAGGTCCGAAACAAACTTCGACATTTGCAAAAATTAGTTATTTGTTTATATTATTTATTACAGTCGGAATATATAGTGGATTTTTGTTAATACTACTGTTACATATATATATATATATAATATTTTATAAATTATAATACTGTTATAAACTATTATAATACTGTTATAAAACTTCAAAATTAGGAAGCGCTACCTCGTTTACCTTCGTGTCCATTTCGTCTTTCAGATAGCACATACGCTTTTCGATGGGAAGACTCCATAAACTCTCCGAGCCGTGGATAGCGGTACAGAAAACGGATACTAACAAAATGTGATTGGGTAAGGCAACATGCGTGCCCACAGTGGGATAATCGATCGGATCGTGTACCATTACAGTGGCACCCGCGAAAGGTCGCGTAGTCGCCTTGTACGTATCGCGCTCGACATTCACGGCAACCGTAAGCCCCATATCCCGACCGTTGCCTGGTACATTCTGCAACCGCGCGGGATTATTTATTTATACCTATTTGTTGACAATCACAAATTATTTTTCTAGAAAATAACGACGTACTAAAATGGTCGCCACACCCGGAAGATCCTGAAGTCGAACATCATTAGAATCGATGGAACTATCGTGCGTGCCATGCAGACTGTCGAAAAATGTTACAGTCTTGAATGTAGAATAAGTGCGCGTTCGTGCACAGCAACTATTTAGATCATAAGAAATAATATTTTTTAAAAATTACTTGTCAAGATTGAAGCTGAAGTTGTAATGAAAATTAAACGCGCAGCAAAAACCTTCCTTGGACTTGATCATTTTGAAGATTTTGTTGCAATCGTAAGGTCGTCCGACCCAACCGCATCTCACTAGTAACGCGCTACAAGGCTGCATTAACTGTACGAGCAAATTATTATTGTTATTGTACATTTTTACAAAAGCTATTAATCTTTTTTTTATAGAAACTATCAATTTCTTTTTGTCAACAAATAAAAAAAAAATCATTTTGTGATAGAATTTGGGGGTAGGAAAAAGAGGAACGTAAAATAATGGTTATATATACATATATAGGAACTCTATCGTTAGAAGCACTATGAGATTAAAAATTGATATAAAGAATTACCTTTTCCATAAGCGTGTCCACACTCATATTAAGAGTATTGAGAATCCGCAACGCGGTTATATTGTCGAGTGAAATTTTATCGGTTATTATTAACTTTGGAAGAGAATAGAAAAACTTTTCGCTCTCTTCCTCAGTAAATCCTTTCTCGTGTCTGTTGATCGCATACAAATTGTTTGGAAAACATTAAATATTGAAAAATTTCCAATTTTATCTACACATTCAAGCAACAACAATTCTATCTACACATTTGGCATAGTATTTAAAATAATTGTCTACAAAAAAAAGACAATTAAAATGCATGATCTTACAGCAATTTGGCAATAATTTCGGCTTGTGGTCGATAGATTTTATTATTGTTACATATGAGGACAGAGGGAAAAAACAAGTCCGTTATCGGATCCGATGTGGAGATGGTCGTCGTTATAGGATGATTCGAGTAATTGTTCCATATACGTCCCATAAGTATAACGCAAAATATGATAGAGGATAAGCAAATCTATTTAATGAAAATGCAAGTTATAATATTGTTGGCTTGCTATATAAAAGTATTTAAGTCGTTTTTTATGATTAAAAATGATTGAAAATCACTTACTACAAGCCAGAAAACAGCCTCGAATATTGTCGATCCGATCATTGATATGTACCGAAAACCGTGCAGACTCGTATTGTCAAAAACGCAAAACCACCTGCTTACTATACCATCTATGTATTTTTTCACATTGTTCATCAATAAAAAAAAAAAAAAAAAAAAAAAAATTTACTTTACTCAACGTTGAATAAAAAAAAGAAACTAATAATAGTCATAAATATTTGTGTCTCACTGGAGTTTACATTAGCCAACTTGAATTTTTTAACTTTGCGCGTTTTCATGTTTCGAAAAATTCCGAAGTTACACCACGACGAAATTGACGGAAAATGAACTTGCGCGTTCCAGAAAATTCATCGAATGACTGAACCGTATTGCCCGTGTAATATATTGTAATTATAATGTAATGGTTTGATTATTTTTGCACGATAAGAAGTGACAAATTAATCATTTGCGACGATCGAACACTTATCTTATCATCGTATAATAGAAATTATAGAGCAGAAGCAAGATGTGAAAGAGCCACTATAATTGCAAATAGTCTATTACATGTACTTTGTCCCAGTAATGCTACACAATAAGTTGCACTTTCATGTTGCGAGATATTATTATTCATGATTATTATAACTTTATGTGAGTAATTATCGCATATTCCGGATGAATAATTGTAGTATATTATAGTTGTGCATCATTATATTGTGTATAGTAAGATTATTATACCTAGTGTAGCTATTATTATAATTTTCTTGAATCGATTTTGATCGATAATTTCGCTTTTTTGTTGTTGATGTATATATTGTAACACAATAAAGAAATGTCAAAAAATTACACAGTAGCAACCTTAGCGTATATATTATTATTTTTTTTTTACATTTTGTTTAATCGAAATTTTAAAAATTTCGTATAATTTTGTCTTGCGTTGTATAATTTCTATAAAAACTGATACAAAATATATTAATCCCACACAGAAAAAAACCTCCATTAGATATCTATTAGATATGGAGCTGTTGACATATAATGGATATCTAATGGAGTTTTGTTCTATGTGGAATCTGATAAATTAATAAAAATATGAAAGCACTTTTCTACAGAGAAAATGTGTAATTTATAAAAAGACTTTTATAGCAAGAATCCTAGCTTCAATATGGCTGGAACCATAATCGAGATATTTATCGCGCTATTTGAACAATCAACTTGGAATGAATGGAAAGAAAAAACTTGATTGAGGAAAAGAAGGAACAACTTGGTCGGCCAAAAACAGTCACTCTCTCCTTTGTACTAACTTTTATTTGACAAATAAAAAGTATTCGTTACAAATAATTGTAAACTGTTGTTTATCTTATACATTATACACATCGCGTGTGATACGAAGTGTATAGTGCTCTCTTCTCTCTCTCTCGCTCGCTCGTTCTCTCTGTTTCTCCTACTTATCATGTTGCTCGCATTTCTCTCGCGATTTCAAAAGTCCGACTGTAATCAACTGGCTTACATAATATTTCTGTTCATATTTTTGTTATTATATGCTCGCAAATCTTAGCAGATGTTCACGTGCACATACATGCGCATTCTTTCACGCTGCCATTCACACATACACGCACACACGCGCGCGCGCGTGCTTATGTGCTTTGTCATAATAAAACGGATTAGAATTATTAACAAGTGTGTCAGACGAAAAAATGCACATCTTTGTAATATTTTTGATTTAGTTTTGTTTTGTGTAGTCGCATGACTGTTCGAAGACGAGGAAACCGCAACGGGAGCCAAGCCGATTCCGCGGATCTGTTCACGGAAATGGATAAAAAGAAGAAAGAAATATAAAAAATATGCTGTACTGTGCAAAAACAACACTTTTTTCGTGTGTGTTTTGAACAGTTATTTTATGCAAAACTTTACTGTAAAATCGACTGAAAACATTACAGAAATCAGGAAATCTCTCGTCGCATGATCGCACTCGTCCGCGAACAGCCCGGTCAAAATCTTATTTTAAGGACATTGCGGGAGACCTTTGAAATCTGTAAAGCTCACATCGCACGTGCGTACTTACAATACAGAGATTGTAACGTGTATCGATAAAAAATTTCATCTATCAATTCGCTTTAGTTTGTACCGTGTGCTGCTTCATCGAACGACTTATCTCTGTATTGAGTGACACGCAATGATCCTAGCTCATGCGTTTCAAAATTCATCGCCAGTAATGAAAATCCATAATATATGATGCGATGTCGCGATGACGTGACTATAAAGTTTCACACACATACACATTACATACACACACACACAATACTAGCGATGAATTTTCAAATACAGTCCTGAGTGCGACATCATGTCACACGTCTACTAAACTAACACACATCTGGACACTGCCGTGATCATGACGCTTTTAAAATGCCCTTTTTTAGGCACCCTAGTGGGGTGTGAACTGACCAGACTTAAAACGTATCCAGAAATTGGAGGAGAGAGAGGAAAGGACATTTACAAATTTTATTTCGGGGCTGACCATCGATAGCGGGGGACAAAAAAAACCTGGGAAACGGTTACATCAAGCGCAGTTTTTTTTTCTCACACTTTTTTGTTATAGCAAAATTTCGTCAAAGGTTGTACTTGTAACATAGTCCGGCGCATACAATCATGACAGTTCAATCCTCGTAACGAGTGCGCGTTCAAGAATTATAAATTCGTCTAGTGTGTGTAGTTTTTTAGTGTAGCCGCACTTGCTCGAGAATTAAATGAACTTTTCGGGGCGGTTTTTCGATTATACGATTGCTCGAATGGCTGTATCCTACGTAAGTAGTGTTTTCTTTTTTTTCTCTCTTCAGTACAACTGTTTTTAATTGCACTTGTAAGTGACCAGCACGGTAGTGAAAAAATACAACCGTTCAAGGAGAGAGCAATCATACGGCAAAATAGCGCTATATGATTGAGGTATACTATATTTACAGATCGTGTTGTATGCCGGTCATGTTAGGACCTGATCCTAACTTTTTTTAGGGCTGTGATCATGTTTTTTTTCTTACGTGAACATCTCGGACTAAAGATTTTACACATCGATAGGAGGTGTGATAAAACTTCGCAGCAATACGTATCAACGGCAACAGCGTCGCGATTCCAACGTCGATTTATTGAAAAATTCACGTTTCTCATAAGGCTCTGTACAATATAACACAAAAAGATAAAATTACAGAGTCGCAGGTTCAAAAGGGACAACTGGAAAAATCAAACAAAATATCTGTTATTTCTAGTTCTATTGAAATGAACTACGGGGGGAAAAAAACCAAAAAACAAAATTACTTCACGATCTTTGCTGAATGAAGAATATCACATCATTTAATACAATGAACTTTATTGCGGATTTCAAGTTCGGCTTTTTCATTCTTTAAACCAAAATCGGCGCATATTTTTCCGCTTTGGAATATACATGTTTCATATAACACACATATTTTATTTTGTAAAAGTTTTCTATGGTAAGTGTACAAATATTTTTGTGAATCACTGCATTTCGTATTCTTAACTCGATAACTTTGATATCCTCGCGCAATTTTGCGATATATTGTCTGCGCAAAGATTTTGAAACGTATGCGACATATGGTTTGTAAAACGTATAGGTTTAAAAGTTAAAAAGTTTTTTCGCCATTTTCTGACGTCTAAATGTCTTAAAGTGCAAAAAACGCGCCGGTTTCGTCTTAAACGAACGATCGGTAACGTTCCCTATTCGCCGATGGTGCCCCTATATCTTTATCTTATACATCTCTTCGATAATTCTAAATACTTAACTTCTTCTTATTACGTAAACACTAAGAATCATCCTCTATACGTTCACTGCAAGTGAAGGATATAAGTAGCAAAGATTTCGGGTGGGATATTATATAATAACACAAAAAAAAAAAAATTCTTCTCAATAATCGTAGGAAATAATAACTAAAGTAAATAATGCAACAGCAGAAACGGTGTATGTGGTCAATTAAAGAAGGAAAAGGAACATTATAGCGGGCCTTATGTACAGGTTTCTTCTCGTAAATTACATTAGTGTCTCGGTTCTTTTATTGTAAATATTGATGTCTATTGAAATCTTACTTTCTCTCTCGCACTCTTTCTCGCCGCGCGATCTCTCCGTTTTTCTTTTTCTCCGACACTGTTGCCCTCGCATTCACTCTATGCACATTTACTCTCATTTCAATAGCATTAGAATTTGTAAAGAATTTATCAAAAAGCTGGAAAGAAACGTAACGAGAAAAGTGTGCGTTGTCAGGTCTCGATGTTCAGAAGAGTCGCTTTTTATACGCGCGTCACGGTTTCAAATTGGCTGTTCCTCGCGCCAAGCGTCTCGATTATTATATTACTTCATGTTGGCACACAATTACCGTTCGAAATTAAAAAAAAAAAAAAAAAAAAAGACTGATTCCATCGTGAATGGGACAGGGTCTAACAATGATCGTGAAAACAAACGAGATTACATGATTGTAAAGAACGCAAAATTATTCTTTGGATTGTTTTCTTTATAGCAAATAAATACGTTTTTCTCAGGAATGCTAATATCGGGGAACGTGGTGCGCGGTTGCTCGCCAGTTTGAAACCCCTCCGCTGTCACATCGACAGTGTAATTATGTGTACGTCTTTCGCGGACACGATACAAATAAGAGTTCTATATACTAAAAAAGGCCGACATCCAAAACACGTTAGCAGTACTCCACTCGTGAAACGATTTGCTACGCAGGCTGCGATCTATTATCTCTGGAAAATAGTGCCTCGCCACACATCAAGGTCACGTTAGCATCGACCGTAAGCGTTTTCCTTTCCTTGGGAGAGGGTGATTGACGTATAATATAATAAGTATATTTAAAATCTTACACAGATCCTCCTGCGCGCAGAGCCCGACGGAAGGTGCTTACGAATTCCGACGAACTCGCGCTCGTTTCTACACGCGGGTGCGTACCAACGTACTTGTTTCAATTATTTTCCGTGTTTCAATGTACGTGTGTGATTATCCCATAAAAAAAAACTAAAGAACATGTTACAGCGCATCTTTGGCTCCCCCTCCCCCGAATACATCCGTCACCAAGTTCTAGTAATGATCTGCATTTTCGTGGACGCTGCAACAGAGAAAACAAGAATCCTCCTTCAGTTGTAAGCCGACAATAAAATTATTCTAACATATCAGTATCTTACATTTTCTTAAAATAAGTTCTAGAGTTTATTCCTGCGTGTTATTGCGTTCTAAAAGTGATTTTGAGGGTTAATTAAAAAAGCGCAGAATGACAAATGGAGCTCGTATCGCGTGACTAAAATTACATACAATTGTTCGAGAAAAGCTTAATAACTGATATCTGAGCAATGCTGAGTAAACACACTTGGAAGTCGCAGCGATAACAGTATTAAATCTTAACTACATTAGTATGTACAAATACAGAGCTTATGTGTTGCGAGAGTTATTAAAAGTCCGAGATAATTTTCGGGGTTGGAGAAACAATGCAATAACACTTTTCTTGGTCGTGAATTTGACGTTTACAGAGATACACATTATTGAGGAAGGTTTATATCGAGCATTTGTTACGGCGCGTCGACGAACAAAACGAAGAGCGCAGGCGGGAATGGTGTGTTAGTTCCAAAAGCAGATTTGCAGGAAGGCCGACGTTCGTGAGCGCCTTTGTAGGATGATTAGTGATTCCTTGTTACATCAAAAGTAGAACAACAAAATCACTAGTCTTCCATACAACGGTGCTCCATTTTTTCCCCTCATATTCGGGCCGGGAAGCGGTTTCTTAGCGCGTCGTCCTTTTTCCGTTCGTCTCTCTTTCTCTCTGCGTGTCTTTCTCGACTCCTCCACCTTTTGCGAGTGTTACATTCACTCACGTTCGTTTGGGTTAGTCGGAGTGTGTTAGTTTCCTAATGGCGAGATGAGGATGAGCCGATGCGATGGCGGCGATGTCGGTTATCAAGCGGATGAAATATTATCGCGTGCGAATGGCAGAGGAAAATTATATTCAAATAATCGGATACGACGGCATAAAATCGAAGAGTACGAAGCAAACGTATTCTCTCATAGCGTAATTACAATGTTATTTGTACATATTTTAAAAGGTTTCAAAATTAAATACATGCACATACATGTACGTAATTAATTATATTTCTCTTCGATTTTATTTTATAACAATCACTCTTTTTGCGTATTATTATCATCAAAAATTTTATATGCGAAGCTTCGCAAAATATCAAAACAACGCATACATGATAACAACAATATCATACGAGAGGCGTACAAATGCACGGCTTTTTATCATGTAATTGAAGAAAGATACATGCGTGAGTACAAAACGCTATAAACATCGATATTTTATAACATATCTTGTTAATATTAACGACGCAATTAACAATAAATATTTGATTTCATATTTTTACCGACACGTAATACGAACATATGTGTGTTTAATGTTAACAACACATGAGATGAGAAGCGATTACCTACATCTAGCTTCAAGAATATTTACGTTTAAAATATCGTAACAATTACCTCTGCTGCAGCAGGTACTGGGCCATTTGGATCTGACTTGGAATCCCCGTAATAGTAATAATACGATCATTACTACCAGGTAGTGGTTCGTCTATGGTTATTCCAGCGCCACTGTCGGATCTGATTTTTCGGATTCTTGCGCCACCCTTACCGATTATGGCTCCGGCCAACTGCAAACATTTAAAACAATTTTTTTTTTACATTCTATTTTAAAAGATGTGATTATTAATAAATATTCGTGTTTTCGTCTCCCACAGAAAACAATTAAAGTGACTTACGTCTTTAGGAATGGTGACTTGCGTACTGGTCTTGTTTCCACTCATGTTACCCTGGTTGCCCTGGTTATTTCCCATAGGAGGGCCACCCATCCCCTGATTGCCGCCACCTAAGCCATTGGGCGCACCTCCTTGCATTCCCCAACCGTCACCTGCGACATAAGGATCATTAACGGTCACTCGTGTTTCAAGAGCGTACATGTGTTTGGATATTTCGGCGATAACGATTTAACGAAGGACGTTTTTTATTATCTCGTATCTTATCTTCGCATTGAAATCTTTGAGTCTTAATATTTCATCGCGATCAAAGATTTCTCTCTTTCTTTTTTCAGGTCTTCAAACGAGTCATGAAAACGCTCAATCAAGACATCGCGCTTCTAACCGTCTCCACTTTCATTGAATTGTCACAAGATTTATTCCCTCCTTACCATTATAATTTCCGCCGCCGTAGGGTGGCGGTCCGCCTCGGTTTCCGCCACCGCCGCCACCGCCGTATCCACCGCCACCTCGACCACCGTCGTAACCGCCTCCTCCACTGCCTCCGCGTGAATTGCCGTAGCCACGATCCGGGCCACCGGACATTCCACCACCGCCGCCGCCACCTCCGCCACGAGAACCGCCTCTCGGTGGAAAGCCACGATTCATGTCTCCCGGACCGCCGCCGCCGCCGCCGCCGCCGCCGCCGCCGCCGCCGCCGCCGCCACCGCCGCC
>QVNV01026209.1:0-14083 GCA_014825455.1 Pseudomyrmex pallidus | reverse complement strand
AAAACCCTCTTTGTTTATTGCACATCGTAAATTAAAGGCGATGGCTCATTACCAAGAATTATAGAATCGCGCGAAAAATCATTGTTAATTAAAAGAAAGAAAAAATTTTTCAACATCAAATCGCAAAGACGCATCTGTTTCAACGATCGATCTCTCGAAAACCCGAAGTCGTCGTCGAATTTCCGCAGGGAGCTCGTAACGGAGCGAACGAAACGGACATCCGGTTAGGCACGAACAAAAAGTACGGGCAATTCTATTCGGTCGATTCGCGGCGCGCCGCGTCGTCGTCCTCTCGGCTAGAAATATGCAAATTCGCAAATAATTAGTCCGAGAAGATATGAAGCGTGCGCACTCTCGAACTATCGCGGGGATGGGATGCGCGCACTCGGGTCTCTCTTTGTTTGAGTCCGCGACCGCGTTCTTGCGTAACGTAATTAATGGCCTTCGCCTCTATAATACGCGTCCCACGCATCCCCTTGTGTGCCGATTATTATCTGCACAGAATCTTGTTCTTGAATTTGCGCGCGCTCGACGTGGTCGTTTCTTCGGTTTCAGTCAAACGCAATAAATATTTTGTATTTACAAAGAACAACGTCGGGGGAGAAAAAATAAGAAGAAGAAATTAACAAAAGGAAAAAAATCACAGAGCCTGGATGGTCCAGGAGGTGGACATTCAGAAGAAGAAATTAAAGCTGTGAGTTTCATCTTCTTAACTTTTTTTTTTTTTTTTTTTTGAATCACATCCGAATCGTCATCGCCCTTCGTTTGAATACGGTAAATAAGTGAAAAATGTGGCCGCCCATTAATGGCGGACTTCGATGTATGGGGCTTTATGTCACTGCCGCATGCAGGGCCAGCAAACACGCTACAGAGAGAGAGAGATACGCGCGCTGGTGCATTGGACTTTAAAATGCCGCGCGAAGAACCTCTTCAAAAACTCACTCAGGCCACTTGTCGATACTCCATATCGACGGAGCGCGCAGCTCCGCCAGCGTGTTATACCGCGCGATTATTATTCGATTTGGTATTTACATTGTGTAAATGTGTTCGGCGGTAAAAAAAAAAAAGAAGATAAAAACATTCGTCGCATTCAGAGGAAAAATTTAATTACGCGGAACTGCGCAAACAAACGCGGCCTCTACGGGGTAACGTGGCATTGTGAAACTTACGCGGTCGCATTTGTAAACGCGCGCGACGAGAAATATATTTACGTTATCGCCTCGGAAAATGCGTCTATATATTCCGCGCGGATCAATTTTGCTCTTTATCGTCGTGCAAACACTTTAACGCGTTTAGATGCAAGATTACTTTAGATTTTTGCGCAGTGCACAAATACTTTAAGTAACAGAATACAAAAAAAAATATAAAAAAAACAATTAAAAATCCATATATTCTAAGATTTTAATTGAAAACAGAAAGTGAGAAAATCTCAGATCAAGTAAACGTGCGGGGAATTTATTATATCAGATGTGTTTTGCGCTCTCGTATTTTCGTCTCGCTCCCGACGTTGTGTAATCTCGACATCGGAGGATCGGATTTCTCGTTTTACCCGCGCGCACGCGCTCGCAATTCTTCGTTCCCCGATCCGTGCGAAGTTATCACATACAACCCGCCGCGAGTGATAGTTTATCAGTCAGTACGCCGAAACCTGAAACGACACCGATCTGTCGTTGTTGTTGATGCGATGACGAGAAACGACCGTCCCGCTATCTAGGCGCATACCGAGGCGCGGTTCCGAGCATATTGTGCAAATTGAATGCGAGGAATTATCTGGCGTGTGCGCGCGCGGCGAGAGAGAGAGAGAGAGAGAGAGAGAGAGAGAGAGAGAGAGGAGAGAAGATATGTATCATCGCGCACTTAAGCGACCCCCAAACGTAACAAAGTGACACGCTTCTTATCGTGTTATGGACCGAGAAAAGGGCGAAGGAGAAAGAGAGGGTGAAGCGGAGAGAGGAACATACACACGCACACACGTACTCTCTCCTTCTCTCTCTTTTTTTTCTCTCTCTCTCTCTCTCGCGAAATGGCGAAAGTGTAGCGGCGCTAAAAACGAACGAAGGGGCGGAAAAGAGAGAAGGGTGGAGGATATAACTGGCTCCCTTGTGTCGTTCCGTGCCCTACCGCGCAGCTATGCGTCTCGCATACAATAGCCGCCCGGCGGCCCGTCATGTTTCATGGCGCGCACAATGATACTCCGCGCGCACCAACACCGCTCACTCTCTCTCTCTCTCTCTCTCTCTCTCTCTTTCTCTATTTCTCTATCTCTATTTCTCTCTCTCTGATTTGTCCGAGAGCGCACGCGAGCCGCAATACTTCGCCTCCCGAGTACTATATCTCGAGATAATGCGAAGCGCTAGGGGGGTTGAAGGCAGGCACGCGGCGCGCTTTCTCCGCGCGGCTCGTCCAAGTGCCTCTCTCCTCAAGACCGATCGACGATAGCACTCGTGTCCGGACCCGGCCGGGTTCTTCTAATTGAGCTAATCGCTGTGTGCCGGGTATTCCAGCCCGTTTTCGAGGCACACGAGTCTATTAAGGCTTCTCCTCTCCACGATTTGATGGATACATCTCCACTTCCCCTTTCTGAGACACAACGGCGGAGAGAGATCTTTTCTCTTCGACTTTTTTAAAATTTTCCATTGAATATCTGTCATCGTCTCGCGTGCCACCAAATCGGCAATTACTTATTATCAGAAACCGGTAGAGCATACGGTGGAACTTGACTTCTCGGCAAATTATTTTTGTACCTATCGTAAAACTTCGCGATATTCCGAATTCGTTTCTCCCCTTAAAACAGTTTGCCGGAGGGTCAAGGTGTTGCAAAAATGTGTTCTTCCGTTCGCACGCGAGAGAAGTGTGCTCGAGAACCAAGGTGAGCAGGGAGGGGGGGGGGAAGAGAGTGGCCGATGCAGAAAAACGAACCCCCCCGGGGCGGCCGCGCGTTTTAACCCCCGGCGTGCGCCGCGTGCGCTCGCGGGCACTCGAGAGTGATCGCGCGTTAAATGCGCCGCCGGGCGTACGCGGTCGCGTGTCGTGCGCGTGCCCTCTTATCGGGGGGAGGACGGGGGGGGGGCGGCGCTCTCCGCTCCCTCGAAACGATGACGTACGGACACCTATAGCCTAGTACGGAAGGAGAGAGACAGGGGGGCGACCCACCCACACACGCGTGTGTGCGTGCGTGCGTGCGAGCTGCGGAACGAACGCGCGTCACACACGTTGTACCTCTCTGGTCTCGGTCTCGACCTCCTCCTCCTCCTCCTTCGACGGGAATATCAATCCGCGTGGCGTGAATCACGGTTATAAACAGTAAATGACTCCCGTGTCGATGTGTGTCTGGCCCGCACACGCTGCTGGCCACTTCCAGTCTTCGACGATTGCCCCGTCGCCTCTCTCCTCCTTCTCGATCGACACTTGGTTTTTTTTTTTACGCGCGCCGGTATCGCTCGCTTGTACGCTTCGACTTCGTCGAGGTTATCTTTGTTCAACAACAGTTGCTAGAGGATATTGACAAGTGACTTGCAATTAGTGCAATTGCAATATCTGATATTTGATGCTCTCGCGATATTTGATGCTCTCGCGATAAAAATTCGCGTTATAAAAATTCCCGAAGATTGATTCTCGCGTTGGTGTCGTTGACCGACTTTTCGTGGATATTTCAGTTCGTCAAGGTTTACAACACACACTCGCGGATTCTCCGATAAGTAACAAATTATTAAGTTGCAACAATTTTGAAGAAATAAATGCATCGGGTATCGATAAAAAAAAAAATAAAAAAAATACGAATAAAGATAATAAAGATTTATCAAAACAAGTCCTGATTTATTTCCAGGTTGCTGATGCAACTTTATTCTCGACAAAATAATCGTACGCATTTGTTGAGCAAAAATGTGTTACGCGTTCATATCGGCCACCGAGTGAAAGCGAATTTGCTAAAACAGGGAGAAGTTTGGATTGAAAATATTCTCTCTGTGTCTCTCTCTCTCTCTCTTTCTCTCTCGCCCCGAATATGAAGTAGCAAATTAAATTGCACAACCGCCGGACACGGACAACAGAAAACAGAATGGCTCGCGAGCGTTTGTGTACACGCGGGCGTTGTAAAGTTTCTTTGCCATCAGAATAATAACAATGATAAATAGTTAATTAATTAAGACAGCCTCATATTTTCGTAGAATGGAGCAGATTTTATGCAAATAACACCGCGGTTCCGAATGTTGCCACCACTCCCCCCCCTCCCTCGCCGAGGTACACAATTATAACGCAAATGCAAATCCCGTTCCCTCCCCCGTTAATAACGAGGTCGTCGTGTAATTCCGTAACGCGAAATAGCCGTGGCGTACGTTCGCATAATTATTATAATTACGCAATGAAAATCGTGTGCGCCCCGTGTGTTGAATAGCCGTTCAATTGACAAGCATAGCAGCTGCCCGCTTATCGATTATTCCGAGAGAACAACGCGCGTCGAAATTTAAATAATAATTTCACCGAATTTGCCGTGAAAATGACGATTTGAATCATCGATAAAAAAAAAAAAAAAAAAAAATCACCGCGATTCTATTTCGTTGCTCTTCGCGCAACGACACATTCGCAGTGTGCCGAAAAATTGTTCGAACGGAAAACTTTATCGAAAAATATTCCGAACTCGGGGAAAGATACGAGAGAAATTCGATAGGGTTTCCCCCGATCGGTCACCTGTAAAGCCGGTGTCTAGCAGAAAAAGAGATGGATTTTCCTCCGAAGATTCGCGCTGTTTTATTCATGACGACAAAGCTGGTGCACAACCGGGTTCTTCGAATCATCCGTAAAAGCGCGGACTTTTAAAACAAACAAGATTACAAAAGAAACAGCGTGACGAGAAAAATGTTTGCTTCAGTTCGCGACTTCTTCCGGCGAGATAAGTTTTATCTTCGAACGAAGAACAAAGAATTGCGATTCAGAGGAAGCGGAAAAGAATTCTCGGAGTGTACATATAAAATATATAATCTTCTCTGACTCATAAAAAAAAAAAAATAAAAATAAAAATCCTCAAAAAATCCTTTTTATCTTTCTGCGAGCAAGCCGCACCGGAACAAGAGTTTCGCTTGTAAATTCGATCGTCACAAAATTGTGTACGCGATACAAATTACATCATATGGGGGTGGGTACGCGAAAAAGATAATTCGAGTCTTTAACGGGGGTTATTCTATTGTGCAAAAGAGCCGGTTCGGCTGAAAGCGACAGATTGAGCGGGTTCCGACACTCCAGAGTGTCCCGGTAACGTCGTCACCGGGACGCCGCGGTTCTCTTGTCGCCTGTGACACGCCGGCGCTATGGCGGGAGGGTGTACGCGCGATTCTCGCTCTCTCGTGGGACGCGCGCGTTACCGCAGAGGGTTTGTCCCGGAAGGGAACCGGTGGCACGTCGTTACCGGGGCAAACTACGTCGTCGACAAGCGCCGGTCGGTAAGTGCAGGAGGTCCGGTGCACGTCGAGCCCGCGTGCTCCCGGTCATCCCCCTCCCGTCGTTGTCGTCGTCGTCGTCGTCGTAGCCGCCGCCGCCGCCGGATACCGCGATGCGGGGCACCGCCGCGGCCGGCCGCGGCCTCCTCCCTGCCATGTCCCGTGGCACGCAGGCGCGCGTTTTCCACCCTTTCCCGTTTGCTCGAGGGGTGTCGATCATCCCCCGCAAGCCCGGCCCTCGCGCCACGGCGCCGAGCCAACCCCCGCGCGACCTCGGCGCCCTTCGGAGGCGGGAATTTCGCCCGCTGATCCTTCTCGTCGTCGTCGTCGTCGTCGGGCGCGTCCGCCGTCTGCCCCCCGGCGACGTCGTCGTCGGTTGAGCCGGCAGTGTCGCTTCGAGCGGGTCGGCAAAATGATCGGCGCCCCTGCTGACGCGCAGTCTAGCACGTATAGTACGCTTGTGACGCAGGCGATCATCATCACCGAGGATAATACGAGGATAATAACACGCGGCCACGTCGCCGTCGTCCACCTCGCCGTCGTTCGGGGCTGAGGAGAGACGTCGTCGTCTCGCGTCCGTTAGTCGCGTCGTCGTCGTCGTCGTCGTCGTCGTCGTCATCATCGTTGTTGTTTGATATGACCACGTTTCTGATTTACACGTTGTCGTCATCGTCGTCGTCGTCGTCGTTGTCGCGCCTTGTGCCGCAGCAGCTGATTCGACCAAAATCGACGACGGTGCTGAAAAAAAAAAAAAAAAAAAAAAAAAAAAAAAAAGAAAAGAGCACAAGCTGCCGTGCACAGGTGACCGCGTGACACATCGCGCAGGGAGCAACGAGAAGAGGATTAAAGCGAGAATCGGGACGCGCGGGTGCGACGGCACCGCGCGATGCTGGACCTCAAGAGCAGCGGGACCACCGCGGCCGAGCTACCACGCACCACGGCGTTCACCAATCTATCGATGCTGTTCGCCGGTACGTCCGAAGGTTCATCCTCCTCTGTTACATCTGACGTTTCTCGTTCTCTGTGTGTCTCTGTTCTTCCCGTTTTATCCGTTTTGTTATCACGTATATATATACACGCGAGCGAGTCTCTCAGTAATATCGGTGCCAGATGTTCGGGGGAGAGAGTGTGGTGATAAATCGCGGTCCCACGCTCTCGATTGTTACGCTCGCTGCATGCGCACGTGCCCGCACCTGGCGACCACTACCTCGCGAACTCTCGAATTCGTGATGAGGACAAAACGCAGTTGTCCGCGTTGCGGGAAACTTGTCGAGTACATAAAATTCTCGATCCGTGTGTCGGTTACGTGTGTTTTCCAAGATTTTTGTTTTCAAAAAGAAACGGATCTTTTACACACGATTTTATTACTTCACTTCGTTACGTAAAAATATGCAGCTTTCAGCGAAACAGAGTAGTGTAAATTTGAATTGGATACATGTTACGATTCGCGCGATTAAAATTCAAGGCGCGCTTACCTATATACGTGTCAACGGAACAAATGCGGTCGTTTGAAAAAATTCAATTGGAGCTAAGTTTGTGATTTTTTTAACAGCAATAAATTATAATCAGACTTGCGTCATTTTCATTGCTAGGGTTTGTACGCGCGCGCACTGTGATCGTGTACGCACAATATATTATTATTTAAAAAAATAATATTTCAAGTAACATTCACGAAAAGCGCAGAACAAATTGAAAATATTGCCTGATTGGAAAATGTAGTAAATGCAAAGGCATTTATTTCGACAAATTACAGAAGATTCACTCTGTCAAAGAATTTATATGTATTAAAAAAATATATATATATATTTACATGTGTATATTAAACCGAATATGCACAACAAAAAGTGAACGACAGATGTGTTCGCAAATTTACAACAACAGAAGTGACTATCAGTGATCACGTGGCTCACAATAGTGTGAAAAAAGATTGCTAAAAGAATAAATAACCGAATCCAGATGTTGCAAAACTGTTTAAACTGTGTGTTCGACAGTAATGTACAGGCGGGAGCATTGATGAGTCTTTACTCACATAAAATTGCATTTTTTTTTATTGTTAAGATATTATTGAAGCATAATTGGTGCGACCTTCATGTGTAAAGGATGTTCCTGCTTGTACTCCGTTATTCGGATATAAAATCCGTAACACAATAGATTGTAAAACGACTAAATCATTAATCTGTACATTATTACTCACTTAATGATATTATTAATTATTGCATCAATCAATATTATGAGCAATTTTTTTACTTCTGACATATTTTATCGCGAAGATGTTTGACTTGAAGATGGCTTTGTTGGTCAATGACGGTTGGCAGGTTTATCGGAACAATACAGTCACGTCTTAAAAAATATTCTCTGGATATCAAAAACCCCTGGACGGAGAGAATTCTTCTCCCAAAAACGACCTTAAACGCGACCCCGGATGAGAGATTTTCCGTACAATTCGACGTCAAGTGACGTCGTTTCGCGAAAATCCCCAAGAAAAGTCCCGGCGTATTAACCGCGCGAGTTCGTCCCTTCGGCACTTGAGAAACGTGAAATCCGAGGCTCCATTAATGGACTCCGGGGTCTCCAGATCAAATGAAGGGGGCAGTAAAGACGAAGGATCGAGCCGTCGGTGGTGTGTGCGGCGGCGGCGCGGCGTGTAGGTTCTCTTCTGTTTGCCCGGAAAGTCGAAGTTTCTGCCGCGCGCGGCGTGACGTACCTACTACCGTATGTACACACAAGGGCCGACCCTAGTGCCAATAACTGCCAAATGAAAATATATCTGTTCGCAAACACGCCACCGACGAGACGAGACGACGACGTACGGCGATGGTGCGTACGTACGCGCGTTCGCTCGGCTGGCGCCGAGAGTTCTCGAGAGAGAGAAAGAGAGAATGAGCGGCGCGTTTCTCTCGCGCGCGTGGCCCTCGCGGCGGATATAACGTCGTCTTCACTACTGTGCGAAGGTCCCCGCGCACGTGTTACAAATAATTCCTGTGTTTGCCGGAGGTTGATGTTCGTTTGTTGGCTCTTCCTCCCCCCGAATATTGCTCGACAAGCCGCATCGATTGACGATCGAGCAATTCGAATTTCGTCGAAGATTTTGTCGAAACGCGTGTCGTTCAATTGTCCTCGAAATTCTACGCAGAAAATGCTCCGTCTGTTTTAGATACAAACAGCAAACGGTTAATTTCCCTGTGAAATATTACACCTATGTATTTTTTTTAACTTTGCCTAAAACAAACAGTTCGAGAACTGTCGATTTTCGAGCAACTTGTACGCGCGCGACAGTTTTATTTTGATCATGTATGAATTTAACTCAGCGATGTCGCAATTTCGAGGGCAAAGAAACAAGAACTGTAGCAACGCACGTAAAATATAATAAAGAAAATAGAAATTCGAAAACGTACGTCACATCGGACTCGCGTCGGGTAGGGAGGGGAAACAATCGGCGTCGTAAAAAGTCGCGTCATAAAGATTTCGCGAAGCAGAAGAAACCGCCGTTTTTTCCTTTCGCGCGATAGCACATCACGCGGAGTTGGTCGCCTCCTCTTCGTACACGCCTTTCGATCAGATATATGCTTTACGGCTTCTCCGCGCGATTCCTCGAACCGATTAACCGATAATTGCGAACGATATATATATATATCGCCGCTCCACTGACGTGACCTCAAAAAACGTAATCGCAATCGGTCCGGCCGGATCACGAAGTGCATTTCGCGCCCGGATCGATAGACCGTAGATTATCCGTAACGCTCGTTACGGACGAAACATCGGAAACACGTCATTTTTTAAAATCGTTTTCGCTCTTTTATTTTTTTCAGATGCTGGCAGCTCTTACAAGGGAGGCTGGAGCCACGCCACGTCACCAGCACCTGGTCAGGGTGAGTGTTTTGTTACAAATTTTTGCAATCTCTTACATTTGCACACAGTTGACCGGCCCAGTGGTCTCGCGGCCTGAGGGCTGCGAGTAGGAGGTTCCGAATTCGAATCCACACCGTTGGATTTTTCCGGGCCGGTCTCTTTCAAGTCGAATTTATTGATTGAAAAGCGAACTGAATCGGACCTCCGAATGGATTGTGGATATAAAAATGGATCGTCGATATAGAAGTGTTGGAAAATATTGTAACCCTGAGGGAAATCAATTAAACTTCCTTTATCCTTTTTACATTTGCACACAGTTCCTGGCTCTCTCGTTCTCTGCGTCTAAGAAGAAGACAACGTCATGTGAGTTCGTTTCTCGGATAGCGACCGATTTCCAAATCACGTGGTTGCTAACCGGAATCTTGCGTGTATTGAATAGATACAGCAGTATCTTGCGTGTCGCCGAGATGAAGATTGAAGAGAGTTTGGTCGTGTTTATGTCATACGAAAAAAATTTCATTATCTTATCTCTCTCGTGACAATCCAGAAGCGTATGATAAAAATGATAATTTACCAACATCCGCTTTTAGCTCAAGATCAGATCTTATCAACAATGTTTACGATTTATAAAAAGGAAGAGAGATAGAGAAAAAATATCTTGATCTTCTTTCGTCGTCGAATTAATGTCGAGCGCGCTATAGTTACTAATCCAAAATATATTTCTAAAATTCCGCGGAGTCGCTTCAGCGAGTCCTTTGTGCGCCTTCCGTTCCTCCAGAGAAGAGGAACTCCTTCCGACCAAGCTCAAGGGGAGGGCGGGGGGGAGGAGGGAGTGGGAGCAGAGGAAGGGAGAAGGGAGGAAAGGAGGATTTTCTTTCTCCTCGTTCTCGGTTCGCTAGACGCTACATACACCACTGAAGGGTGGGTTGAAGCGCCGCTGGGAGCAAGTTCACGCGTCGCGACGCCCCGGTTGCTTGTTCGAGCAAGCTTTGTGCGTGCAAGCTCGTCGAGAATGCGGAGAGAGAGAGAGAGAGAGAGCGCAAGTGTGTGGGCGTCGGTGTGGGTGTAGGTGGCGTCCCGGTGCTTTGTGGCGCGTTGAACCGCGGCCCCTTTGTCGTCGACAGCGAGCGAGCGAGATAGAGGGTGGCGAGGAGATAGACGGAGAGAGAACAAACCCCCGGGGGCTGTGTAGAGACGCCTGGCCGCACGGTGGTAACGGCGGAGGCTCCACCCTGCTGTATGTATGTGTATGTGTATGTGTGTGTGTGTGTGTATGTGTGTGTGTGTGTGCAAACGCCAACACCGCGACGATGCTCCAGCACAATCATCTCGCAGAGATCACAGAGGTCTGGCCCGCGGGCATCTTTGTTATAAACGGCCTCTGCTGGTCGCGCCAACCAGGTTACAACAACCGTAATGCGACGCGTCGTATGAGAGTATCTCCGCGGGAGAACGCGAGTTTCTCTCGCCTTTGAACACAGCCGAGTGTGAACCCGTTGGCGCCTGTCACAAAGAGAGACAGAGAGAGAGGAGAGAGAGAGAGAGAGAATGTCCACCTTGTCCGTATTTAGATCGTATTCAGGATCTGCCGCGCAGCCTGCCGTGTCACATCTTAGCACCACCGTGGTGTGCTTTGAACGTAATTTAACTCAACGTATGCGCGACGTACGTATGTAACGGCAAATCGTGTACAGAATAGCAAATCCGGGGCGGTTTACGTGCGATAACTTCACACGTTAACTTGCTTCTGAAAGCTGAACTTGAATGAATATATACGCGGATTTCTCATCCAATAATCCCTCAACCGTTTCCCTGATTTCAATTTCGGTGTATCGGTCGAGAGAAAATTTGCGCCGCACCTCTCACGTACGCGTACATGTGTCCCTCTCTCCGAGGAGTTTAAACAGACTGCTGCTCGGGGAAGATCTAGAGAGAATAATGAGCTTCTTCGAGAGTTACGTTTAACGGAATACACCGGAAACCGGATAGTAGTTTAGAAGGAAGGTTTTCTCCGAAAGGAGAGAAGCTCTCTCTCTCGGAATTTTTTTTTTCTTTCTTTTCATCACTCATTCCCCTCCCCTAGTCCGGTCTAGTTCAATTTTCAGGTATTTCTCGCGACAACGCACGCGCAAATCGCTTTAGCGCGGCGATGAGCTTCGGGGTATTTTCGAATGGCGGTTCGTTCTCTGATCTTGACAGGAGCGCCCGGGTGTCTCTCTCGCCTTTGACTCTCGGTTTACGCTTTGCGCGGCGATGCGAAAGCGAGGAGAGAGAGAGAGAGAGAGAGAGAGAGAAAATAAGCGACATCGTCGTCACCGCCGTCGAGGTTCGTGAAATTACGCGACGTGACGCGTGTTGACCCGAGGGCACTTGTGCGGTCTTTCAAACCGCGTGAAATTGAAATTACAACCTAGTCTTTTCGCGCGACAGAGTTTGTTCGTTTCTCGCGGCCACCCCCGAATTCTCAAACCTAGCGTCCGAATAACTCGCGCGAATAAGCTACAGCGTCCCGATGCAAATTATTTCCTCGCCTACGTGTGTGATATATTCGCGATGTTGCCCGTGCTACGTCATGCATGGACAACGGCGAAGCCGAATCGGGAATTAACAAATGAGAGAGAAAGAGAGAGAGAGACATATATCTGCGGAACAGGGATAATTCGAGCGCGCCCATTAATGTTGCTCGCGTGCTCAGTGGCCCAGAGGTTGTTTCATGTTCCGAAGCAGGTCATGCCCGTATAACCTTCCTGTTACCGAAAAGCGCACCGAAGCGTTCCGGCTTGTTCCACGCGATCCATTTCGAAACTGCGACGGTCGAAAAAGTCTTCTCGTGTAAATCACTCGATACGCAATTATCTTCTCAATGTGCTGTGTAAAAAAATTCAAGATTTTCAGCCTTTTAAATTCGAAGGCAGTTCGTTCCGTCGTGCGACATGTTCGTTTATCGCGCGAAATAATATAAATAGACACAGAGAAAAGATCGAGCAAACGAAGACTGTAAGAAATCGCGTGTGAAGGTCAAAGATGACGTCACATGATGTCAGTAAGTTTTGCAAATAGTTTTACAGAAGGAGGAAGGGTACGAGGCTGTCGCGCATGGAGCAGATCGCTCCATGCGGGAGATCAGCAAATATTTGCAATATTTGCTGATTTTCCCGAGTGCTCCGTGCGCGAGAGTCTATCTCTCTCTCTCTTTCTGTGTAAAAATATAACCCGCTCGAGAGCGAGTCGATTCGGGAATCGGAGATCGCCGCGCTCCGTCGAGAAACGTCACGTCGCGTTATCGACCACCGAGAGCGCAGGGGAGGTTTTTAGCGGGTCTGCCCACTGGCCAGGAAAAGCGACTTTAAGACGAACTCGTAGAACAATAAAAGCACTCTCTCTTTTCTCCACCCACCTCCCGTCTCGCCGTCGTTTCTGCTGCTGCTGCCCTTCCGTTCCCCAGTGCCTCGCGTGACTTCCTGACCCGAGTCGACCGACCCTTCGACCTCTCTCTCTCTCTCTTTCTCTCTTTCTCGTGTGTACGTGTGTGTACATGTGTCCGAGAGGGTAACCCTAAACTCCCTATGATAATTATGTACTCTGAAGCGGCGCGTGCCCCGGCAATTCGCGCCTGATCGCGTATATATGGCGTGACTATCCTCGACACCATATAGGTATAACTATCGCGTCGTCCTCCCCCTCTGTTCCATTCTGACTTTACTTCCCTTGTAAAATGTGTACGAAGTGATTGACGTTGGGTGGAGATTACAATTAGGGATTCGCCCCCGATGATGCGAAATCTAAAACGAACGTCGAAGACGATCCAACCTCGTCTTTCAGACACTCTAATCGCATACGAATTAATAATTACTGGGAGAAGAGAGAGGGAGGGGGATTGGGAATAAACTTACGAGCTGAGAATTCACTCGGAGGGAGCGGGTCTTCTGAATTCCGTGAGAATTTCCGAAAAGTTCGAACCATGTATGTCTAACGTGTCCCGAGAGAGGAGACGACCGGAACCCCGGTCGGGAAGAGCCGGGCGACCGGATCTCTCGCTGGCACGGGTTTCGCTCGCCCGTTGATCCCGCGGGGGGTCGAAGCTGCGCTGGGGGGGACATGGGTCGTGGGCAACAAGTCACTGGGAAACGGCGCGTGACCTCTCTCTCTCTCTCCTTGTTTTTCTTTCTCTCTGTCCGTTTCTCGCGGGAGAAAACGTTGGAAAAGAAGAATGCGGTGTTAACTAAAGAAGAAAGCTTGTTGAGCAATCGCGTAGTTTGTTTTGCTTTTGACGGATTTTTAGATTTTTTGGATTTTGATATTGAAGCTCTTCACAGAACGCGAATCTAGCGCGTAATCTTTGCGCATTGTGAAAAAAAAAAAAAAAACCGTGACGGCTATCTCGACCGGATTGTGTTATTCTTCTCGAACGATGGACAAGGCCAGATAAATTGGAATCGCGCGGAAGAAACGTCCGCAGCATATTGCGGAGGGGTTGCGGGAACACGTCGTCGTTGTCGCGCGGCTCGCATTATGTCTTTCGGTAGTACATACACGGGCACGTGCCTATGCGTGACACGTTCACGCATGACTGCCCGCGCGCACGGGTTCGGGACTTTTCCCCCCCATATCGGCTCGCATTCATCTCTGATTTCTTGTTGGGGTGCAGGGATTGCGTTTCCACTTTAACCGTGCGCGCAGTCGAACGAACGCACACGTCTATCGTCTCGCCCGCACGCGGAGAAAAAGTGGCCGATGTCGTCGTCGAGAAGCTCGTCTGTGACTTGAAACATTCGTCCGTGAATTTGACCGGCCCAGTGGTC
>QVNV01026178.1:0-35549 GCA_014825455.1 Pseudomyrmex pallidus | reverse complement strand
ACACATGTATAAAACTTAATACAGTATAAAGTTTCATACTTAATGACCCAATATATAGAGCTTATGAGATGTTTGATAATTACATTGCGAGGTTCTAAACTGTCGTTAAGTCCTAAACCCCTGATATGAGAATGAGCGCCAATACGCTCAATCTTGGTAATCTCGCGAACTTCTTGCACATTAGTAAGAACCTGAAATAAAAAATAGAAATAGTTGAAATTAGAAAATAACAAAAAATAATAAGAATTATGTATAACAGCTCCATGGTATACGGAGTTATTACACGCCGGTATAATGATGTGATAGAATGGATCAAACATTTGGTTGCTATGTCGCGAAAAACAACCTGACATAAAATTTGCTAAATTTTCGAGAGAAAGACGCAAGTGTGGAATAAAAAGACACGATGTTTTATAATAAAAAAAACGTATACTTTGTTTCAAATCTCCATAAATGCATTCAAAAAACCACGTGTATACAAACCAAGAGGTTATCTCGCCAGCTGACGCAAAATAAATTGCGTCAATTCGCGCAATCATCGTGTGAGAAAGATTGTGACGCGTAATTCGGATAAACACGTTTGCAAAATATATTTAAATAAATAAACTTACCGCCATGGAGTTTGTTTTTATTATCACACTTGCGTGTGTGCCAATGTAAAATTTGAAATTGTTTTGAAACTTCTCACACCACGGAGCTGCAAAAGACGACAGAGGAGAGGAGCAACTTGTCTCGTCTCGCGGAGACCGTTTCTGATTGGTCGATAGCGACCATGTTGCTCTCATCGCACGTGCCCGAGAAATTTGTCGTTTCCCCCTTTGTTCAATCAATTTAACATTTTTACATAATTTTTGTATACAATAATTTTTAATATTTAATATCTTAAATTTATACAACAGGTAATTTTCTCTCAGCCTTCGTGTGAAACCGATTACAATCATCCTGAGATTGGAAGATCAAAAAAATAAAAAGTGCCCCACACGTCAGTACATACATTCTTTTAATATATAATTTTTTTTATATTTCTCACACGTACAAATACACAATCACTTCACATACACATTCAAGCATTCCGTGTGTCTTCAGTCTCTCTTTCGGTATACAACGACATGGAAGAGCAACTTAAAAATAAATTACACAAATTTCTCCTGAAGAATGTACAGTTTCACGCGTGAATAAGTGATGATTGCTCTATAAATGTCGCATTTGTAACATTTTATATATAAAATAGTTCGCAGCGACTTTTTATATATATAAAGAAATATATATATATATATTATATAATACGTCAACCACATAGCTAGGGCAGGTTTTCGTTTTTGCTTTTTTTTTGCATTTGTATCATCAACAATCGTGTGAAAAAACTTACTTATCGAGTAATGGAATATAAACGAAAGCAAAAAAAAACAGATCGCAATTAAATCATAAAGATCTCATGACGCAAGTAAATTAATATATACTCATCTAAATAGTTTTGCGTGTTGCAACGAGACGAAATTCTCACGCGATATATATTTTTGTAACATTGAAACTTAGGGTAACTATACATTGTATAGCTACGTTTCTAAACTTTAAGTCTTTCCAAATATTAATTAGGTCTTGGGTTCATCTCTTTTATTACAACTCGTCGTGATCCTCATCCTTCTCGTTATCGGTGTCGGCATCCGCGTCGATAATTTCTTCCGCCTCGGCGTTGTTGGTCGTCTCCTCTTCCTCTTGCAATTCTTCCTCCTCCGGCATCTCGTCGGGAGCTATGCCCAGACTCTTCCTCATGAGCTGTTCCACGCTGTTGGCGAAACTCGCGGTCTCGCGCAGCATGTAACCCGATCGCAGGGTTGACGTTTGGAACATCATCAGCGCGATATCCTTGGCAGTTTCGTCGGACGTGTCGACCTCGACTCGTCTCAGCAGTTCTCTGATGAGCGGATGTCGCGGATTGATCTCCAGAATCTTCTTCTGGCTCAGGTAATAGGATTTCTGCGGATCTTCGGCCTTCTGATGCGCGTTCGAAATCGCCAGTCGCTCCATGTTGCCGGTCCAACCGAACATGCTGGCGACCAGAGCGCAGGGCGAGTCGGTCAGACGCTCCGACACCTGCGCCTTGCTGATGTGATCCTTCAGGACGTCGTTCAACCACTTAACCAGAGGTTCGAACGTTGTCTTCAGCTGCTCCATTCGCTCCTTCGCCTGTTCGCCCTCGTCCAAGATGAGACCCTCCTTCGCTACATTCTGGAACTTCTTGCCGTCAAACTCGGGCAACGCCGAGATCGCGTACTCGTCCACCGCCTCCGTCAGGTACAGCACCTCGTAGCCTTTCTTTTCGAGTCGTTCGAGGAACGGCGACTTTCTCACTTCTTCCTCCGACGGGCCGGCGAGGTAATAGATGTGTTGCTGGTTAGGTTTCATGCGTGACACGTATTCCGTTAGCGAGGTCATGTCCTTCTGCGACTTGGACGATTTGAATCGCAAGAGCTTGGACATTCTCGCGCGATTCTGCGGGTCATCGACTATGCCCAGCTTCATGTTCGTGCTGTACTCTTTCCAGAAAGTGTCGTAATCCTCCTTGGGAATCTTCTTGATCATGTCCAGCACCTTCCTGATAAGTTTCTTCTTAATAACCTTGATGAGTTTATGTTGTTGAAGATCTTCGCGCGAAACGTTGAGCGGCAAATCGTCGCTGTCCACAATACCGCGAATAAAGTTGAGATAGTTCGGCATCATATCGGCGAATTTGTCGGTGATGAAGACACGTCTGACGTAGAGCTTGATGTTGTCGGACTTAGTGCCGTAACGATTGAAACTTTCGTTCGGTTGAACCTTCGGAATGAACAAGAGGGACTTGAAGGTTACTTCACCTTCCGCGACGAAGTGCGTTTTCGCCAAAGGTTCCTGACTGTCTTTGGTCAGCGTCTTGTAGAATTCGTTGTACTCCTTGTCTTCAACCTCGCTCGGTTTTTGGGTCCAGATTGGCTTTGAATCGTTCAGCAATTCCCAATCCCACACGGTTTTTTCGACCTTGGTCTTCTTCTTCTCTTCATCCGCCTCCTCTTCCACCTTCGCTTCTTCCTCTTCGTCCACGGTCTTGTCCTCGCTTTCCTCTTTCGGAGTCTTATCCTCATCTATATCATCCGCGTCGACTTGCACGACCTTGCTGTTCCACAAGTATATGGGGAAGTTGATGAACTGCGAGTATTTCTTCACTAGGTTCTTTATCGTGTCTGCCTCCAGGAAGTCCAATGCTTCATCTTTCAAGTATAAGCTACAAAAAGATAAAACATTAGTCATTGTCACATACAAACAAATTGCAAACTGTTTTTTGTTATCAAAGAACGAAGTTGTTTTATAATATTGCAGAAAAGAAATGCATCTTACCTCACGGTTGTTCCTCTCTTCAAAGTGTTTCCTCGCGGATCTTCTATGATGCTGTAGCTGCTGCTGTCCGACTCCCAGATGTACTGCTTGTCGTCGTTGTGTTTGGTGGTCACAACAACGACATTGGCGACCAAATAGGCGGAGTAGAAACCAACACCGAACTGACCGATCATATCGTTCAGATCCTGAGTGTTCTGGGCGTCCTGCATCTTGGCCAGGAACTCCGCCGTGCCAGATTTCGCAATAGTTCCGAGATTGTTCACCAGATCTTGCTTGGTCATGCCGATACCAGAATCCATGATATGCAACACCTTGTTCTCTTTGTCGGCCTTCAATCTGATAGCCAATTCGTTGTTGGTGTCCAATACGTTCTTGTCGGTGAGAGACAGCAGTCTGATTTTGTCGAGCGCATCGGACGCGTTTGAGATCAATTCCCTGAGGAAAATCTCCTTGTTGCGATACAGCGAATTAATGATAAGCTTCATAACGCGATTCACGTCGGTGTTGAAAATGAATTTCTCAGACTTTTCTCTCAGTTCCTTTATCTGTGCGGTATTTAGACCGTCTATCTTTATAGCCTCTTCCTCTCTTTGCACCGCTTCGTGATCTGCAGAATTCAAACACACAGAGTTAAAAAAAAATCTATTCCTGAATTACAAAAAACTGAAGGGTTGTGAATGAAACTGTTGTTGTGTGTGAAAAAGTGGCTGATACAGAAATTATTTTACAAGTTGACAAAACGTATTGAAAATAAAAGAGTTACATTGTTATGTAAAAAAATTTATAAATTAACTAATCAGCCAAGAGAATTATTGGAGCACTGCAGGATATAAAACTCCAATGCCTCTGCTTGTAAAACAAATCTGTACTCATAATCTCTCTCTTTTATCTGAACAATCTTTCCCTCTTTACTTCTGTGTGTGAGTTTCCTCCCACCTGTTACAAATGTTCATATTCACAGAAATTCAGCAACAACGCAATGAATAAATTAAACACAAACTGCACCTGTTCGCGATGCCTCTCTGCTGGCGCCGAGGTCATCGTCCACCGTGCCAACGTCCTCCTGGTCGTTCTCCTCGGCGCGGACGAATCCTAAAAAACAAAGACGAAATGTAGAAGAAACCGGTGTAATTTCTTTTTCTTTCACGGAATCGCGATTCAATTTCGCGAAACAATTGCTTACCGGCCAGCAAAATCAAAGCCGCGATCGCGACGACGAGTTTCTTCATGTCGCTCGTCGTGGAACCAATTCGACGACGTGGAGAAATCACAAAGAGGATGGCCAGACGAACTTCCCGACGTACGTGTACACGCGTTGCTCCGTGTCGTTCCGCTGTTTTCTCGCCGACTGTCACGAAGCGGTCGCGAGGTCGACGCGATATACGCGACGTCGAGCGCGCGAGGAGCCAATCGCGAGCGACCACGCAACACGAACCGGCCAACAGCGTGTGCGCCGGCTCGCAACCGCATCCAAATGTCGTCCGGTTATTGGTCCAGCTGAGTGTATCTGTATCCTGTTGTTTCTAGAAGATTCACCCGCGCCAGACACGTCGATCCAAATCGATTGACGTTCACTGAACCCGCAACGTCCTGTTGAAGAGCGAAATTAAAGGGGTTTAGGGTTGGAGAAGAGGGACAGACAAGTGGCTTGTGACAACACGTCGCTGTTGTTGTTGCAAACAAGATGCCCCGACATGTGCGTTTTTATTGAACAAACAATGAAGCATGCGTTTAATTTTTCTCAGTTCAATTATCTAACGGGAAAACCATCACTCCGTTGAATTGAACGAACGAGCGTCCTTTCTTATCGGCCATGGAAAATTAGCAATCGGTAAACCAGGGACTGTTTGGACTCCCGGTTGGTAATTGAGCGAACTGTCACACCGACTGATTTTGGCGGGACGACGATTACAAAATGGCGTCCTTGGTTCGTCGCGGACTATTTCGCGCTCGGATTGTTTTGCACTTCTGGTAAGAAAACTGTTATCTGACGTTCTTTTCCGATTTATTGACTTGGTCAACTTTGTTTTTTAAGCGACGACGTTCAAGAAGAGGGAGTTTTTGTCTCTCGTCGTGCGTCGCAATTGAATTCATTTCGTCGAATACAATCAATCGTCTTTGATCTTCGCGTCGAAGTTGCGACGGACCGAAAAAAAAAACCGATAAATGCGAGAGTTCAAGAACGCGAATCGTAATGTATGTTACATCACGATGTAGTTGGCTACTATGTTGTTTCCATCCGAGCTCTACACACGGAGCTGATCAAATATGCAGTGGATAATTTGTCCACCTTCTGTCGCGGTGCTATTTGAAATCGCTGTTGTAAAAGCAAATGGTCAAGGCGACGCGCACTGAGGAAAAAGGCAAACGACTATCCAAGTTGCTTGGAACAATGACAGTAATGTAAGAACAAAGTAAAACAATCATTTATCATTTATTTGCAATTAATTACTTATTTGCAACAAGAAACTGTTGATATTATCTCATCAACTGACAAAAATAATTTTTTACATAAAAGATAAGTTCACGAACTAAACTCGCAACAGAAGATCCGATTAGAAGTTTTGATTTCTGGTTGTTTAACAGGCAAGACTCCATGATAGCAACTGTAGCGAGATCTTGTTCTTCGTATCACCGCGGCTTTACTCGGTCCTCCCATCCGAGTGTGGCGCGTGCTCTTCATCCAACGAGAACTGGAAAGAGAGAGAAAGATCGTTGACTTGAAGTTCGCAAGAACAATGACCGGATATGCGATTCGCCCGAGACGCAGTTCGTTTTGTCGTCATATCGCGGTTAGAGGCGATTACGCGCGATGCGCAGCGCCCAACGAGGCGTTAAACGACGTGATGATGCGTCGAAGATTCGCAGCATCCCGCGATTGTGTGTGTGTGTGTGCAACACAAACACAAATTGACAAATTAATTGCTTGTACGTAGAAGGAACTGGAAAAACAAAGATCTACGTGAAAGAAAAATACAAGAAGGAGCTGGAGAAAATTATCAAACGACCTTGCGTGTCAGTTTGACAATCAGCACGTCTGCGATGTCTCAAACAACAGATCGTCGCAGCCGACGACTTGGCTAATTGTCCCGTCGACGAGCGTTCTCCAATTCTTCTTCGATCTCCGGTCTCTAAAAAGAGGAGGAAGAGGATATACGATCGGCTCGGACGATCGATCAATCAATCGGTCACGCGTGCAATCGGACGACGAGTGATGTGATGCGCGTGTTGTGACACGCCGGTCGTTATGGATACGTCGCGACGCTCCGGGGATCGGTGTATAGGCACGTCCCATACATCGTCCAGGGCGTGTACGTAATGTGTCGTCCTCGTCTTCGCGCGTCTATAGCGCTCCGCCATGCGGAAGAATCGCCACTCGCTTTTTGATCCTCCTGGAAAAGACATCATCGGTTGTCGCCGCGATTTTCAAAGACGAGAACGGACGTCCGATCGCTTACTTCAGAAGCCGATTCCGTGAATCACCGTCTGCGTCTCTCCTCGCAGCCGCTCGGTGAAACACGCGACTTCCGCCGCGCGTTCCCCGGAAGCCGCGAGCTGAGGTGAGTGACTAATCGCGCGTTGAAAAGCGGAAGGAAACGAAACAGATATCGGCTAATCGGTTTGTTATCGGTTAGTTTTCGCTCTCAAACTGTCTGATCAAAGAGATGCTAAATATATAAAATATTTACATCCGCGCCTATCTGCGCTATACAAATATAAAAGTTTTATCGTCTAACGGTGTGAGTCAAGTATAAAGGTAACGCGGAACTTCCTTTTTTTCTCTGAACGAAGGTTTGCTAATATTTTCACAAGTTACAAATATCGTTGCGAAAATCGACGATGGAAATTAAAAAACGCGGTTTTTTTTTTATAAATTTAAAGAAATTCAAATTTAAATTTAGGTTGTTGTTTCGCTAACTTGTTGTGTGTGTAATAATTTAATTTAATTCTATCTTATTTAATTTAATATTTTTTACTTACTTAATATTTTATCTTGTAACGTTTTTACTTATTTAATTCGCGCAGCTGCGAATTGCGTTTCTGTTCTCGGCGCGCTACGTTCGCAAGACATTTTTGCTCCCAGTTCGTGAATGAATATTTGACATGTTGTGTCAACGAGGAGAGTTCCGGTTTACCAATCAAACGATAGTTTTTTCCGCGAGCCGTAGCGCGAACACCAAGTCGATAAAACCGCGAGGTCCTTGTACTTCACGTGTAGATATACATACACACAAGTTACAATCACACTTACGTGTAAGAAAAAAAAAAACTTGGCCAATGTCAACGATATCTATGGCTCTTGCAACCTTTTTGCTTCAATTACCCAAACAACTTCGGAACAGTTGGTTCTTGACGCACTAACAAGACGTAAAACCGTTTCTCATCTTGTGTAGTTTCGTTGCAAATGGCAAGGACGCGCGTATGTTCTTGCAGCTGTAATAATTTTATTGCTGAAAAACAATCGAAAACGAAATAACGTTGGAATAATTAAAAAATTACCTTGTTAAAATTTCACGTTCTGGTTACAGACTTTGCTGCAAATGGTTTTTAGTAATCTATTATGAAAAGACGAGGGTGTGTCCGCGGAACTGCCGACGAATGTTTCGTGACAATTAAAGATTACTCAACTTAGCGTGATCTCGTCGACGACGACAAAACGCACGTGAACACAAGTTGCTAATAAACGAACACCATTATATACAAGTTAGTTAGACAGAAAACGGTTAATCGATAACCCATTTCTCATTTCACCTCCGTGCGCACGATAATAGAAAAAGTTATCTTATCACCGTTGTAGCATCAATTTGTGCCTATTTGTATGGTATATTGTGTGTAAAACGTAACGTAACGTTTTCTGATGATTCCGTACATTTGTGTCGGTCGTCTGCAAAGAAACATCAGGAAACGTGCTCGTACATTTGTGAAAAAACATGTAATTAACAAGATTCCTAAATGTTTTCTTGTGTCTGGCGCGAAAGAATTATGTTAATTGTATTGGCGTAAAATTGTGTTTCTTTGTTTTGTTTTTTTAAATTCGATTTTATATTACATTTGATGTCTTGTTGTTGTTGCGAAGCTCCGTGTTCTCGCCCCACTTTTATCGATAAACGCGTTCATTTATTTCTAAAATTCCATGTGACGCGCACTAACAAACGCGCATTCAGAGACGCATTTTACAAGTCGATAAAAGTGAGGCGTGAATAAGCGAGCGTCGAAGTAATTGTCATTGTAGTTGAGCATTTGAGATATGCAACGCACAAGCTCCGCTTCATCCGTGTAATCTCGTTTTGGAGCTGTCGCACGCGAACGTCACAGGTGCACGGTTATATCTTTCTGCGTCTCGCGTATCTGACTCACACTCGCGTCACGTGAGCGAATGACGAGTTTTTTTTCCTCTTTCCCAGTTATGTTCAGCTTGAGGCCGCAGAGTTCCACCACGAGGCACGAGATTGAGATGATCAATAAGGCCCAACGGGCCATACACACCACCACGGATTCCATTGAGAAGCTGCGTCTGCTCTGCCTGGCTAGAGGTGCCAATGGCATTCTCGGTCTGGGTAGGTAAGTCTCGGAGAATCTTGCGTTTTTTACAATATTTTTTTTTTTTTTCCATTCACCGGTGAATGTCCGTCTGACGAACGATCGCGCGAATTTCCGAGCACCCATTTCGATATCCGACACGGTCCCACCGGACGTTCCGGTCACTACGTTTCAATACGTTCGGGAGCCGGCGTATAAATGCGCCCATTGTGCCACAGAATTTTATAAATTCCTTATTCAGACGCGCTTGAAAGATTTCTTTGAAACGGTTTCCAATTAATCAAATATAAAAAAAATAAAATAAAATAATAAAAATAAAGTTGGGAGTTAGTCAAGGCGATAATGTTAGTCACGAGAGAAAGTTTGTGAAGTTAAAATATAATAGCGTTATTATATTTTAACTTTAATAAATGTCGGTCGCATACGCGGATAAGATCAGCCTCACGCGAATGTGCGCGCGTGCGATGACGATACGGTTCTTGCCCGCATGATGAATCAGTCTAATTGTCGTCCCTGACTTTTGTCACATAACGATATTCAAGTCATCCAGCGTCATTTTTATATTTCTTTCGCAGAGCGTTCCGTCGTATGGACGAGGACGGCAACAAGAAGCTGAACCTTGAGGAGTTCAAACAGGGTCTGGAGGAGAGCGGACTCGAATTGTCTGACGATGAGATCAACAATGTATTTCAGAAATTCGACACCGACAATGACGGAAACATCAGCGTCGACGAGTTTCTCGTCGGTTTGCGAGTTGGTTTCTTTAAATATGCAACTTGTTTAAATTTTATTTCACAACATATGTGTTTTTTCTTAATTTCATTTGGATGCAAAAATCCAGTTTCGCGCTGAAACAAATCAAGTTGCGATAGCGATCGAGATAAAAAAAAACCCAATGAATTTTGCGTCGGTTTTTAGCCGCCGATGTGTCAAAGCCGCCGGGACATAGTGGACCAGGCGTTCAAGAAGCTGGACAAAACCGGCGACGGGCGAATCACCATCGACGATCTCCGTGGAGTTTACAACGTAAAATGTCATCCGCGTTACATCAGCGGCGAGGAAAGCGAGGACAGTATCTTGAACAAGTTCCTCTCGAATTTCGAGCACGGCAACAACGATGGCATCGTGAGTGCGACTTGATATCTCGCTCATACTATGTGTTGTCCGTGCGATTTAGACCGCGGAAATGTTCGGATCAAACGGTTTTTCTTTTCATTTCACAGGTGACGGAGGAAGAGTTTATGAATTATTACAGCGCCATCAGCGCGAGCATAGATCACGACGCGTATTTCGACCTGATAATACGCAACGCTTACAAGCTGTGAAACATCTGTATCTTCTGATGTTGCGTTCGGAGAAGGCATCAACACCTCTATCGCTGTTCTAAGAGTTCACATAAATCAATATTTCTCTTTTTCGCTCTCTCTCTCTCTTTCCTTCTCATGTAATGTTATCAAATGTGTGCCTTAGCTTGTCGTTAGACTCGCATATGTTCTATCTAATATAGCAATCTACGAATATATATATATTTCCAGTATATTACTGTGTGACTATTTCGTTCAGTTATAGGCAATCGAAAACAAGTATATGTAATGTTTATTAATCACGTTAATAATTCACTAAAACGCGTGTTCTCGAAGAAGAAGAAGAAGAAGCGAAAGCGGTTTAAAATTTATTACCTTCGTGATTTTTTTTTTTTTCCTACCTTCCCGTCGTGTATCACTCGATTGTTGAACGCAAAAATTTACTTGTGTAAACTACAATAGAAACTTTCCACACGGAACAACAACATTCGATAGAAACGTTTATTAGACGTTCGTTAGACATCACACGTGGAAATGTGGATCTTACGTCCGTGCGAAATGTTTCGCGAACTTGCGAACAAAAGCTGTTTCCGCTTTTCTACACAGTGCTCTTCTTTGTCTTCTTTTTCCGTTATTTGCGAACAAGTTGGTTGTAGGGACCAATTCCTCCCACCGTGCGATTTGCGACGCGCTCAGGTGCTTCTTGAACGTTCTTTTCTGTAATCGCATGTTTATTCTGAGAATAAAAATATCTTTGCGAATGATATTGAGATGATTGGGACTCTGTATTCTTCGTATGAAAAAAATGATACGTGATTCGACTGGCATGTACGAGCTCGGTGTATTTCGTGATAAATGAGAGAGAGATCGACACTCTTCGCGGAATTCTGTAATCTCAATTACAGCGAAGCGAAAGCAACATCCGTGAGAGAGACGCTCGCGATAAAAATAAATAAAATAAATTATTTTTGGTGGCTCTGATATGCAGCTAACTCGTTGCAATGTAATCGACGGGTAAATTAGTTTACTTGCACTATGTCATCGATAGCGCGAACAACAATCCTTGTTACCATCCTCGCTCCGTTATTCACTTTGACATTTCAAGTGCGTGGAAAAAAAAAAAAAATTTTATACGACCTCTCCGTTCCGACGTTGCGATTCCACGTCACAGAAGTCTCGTTTGAAGCAGGGGAGGAGGAGAGAAAAAAAAAAGATCTGCATCGGCCGGGAATCGAACCCGGGCCGCCCGCGTGGCAGGCGAGCATTCTACCACTGAACCACCGATGCTCGACAAGCATCGGTGGTTTATGCGAGTAGAAATGGTAACAGTGTGAACTAGATTTTCCAAGTTTGTTATCGAAATGTATATTATTTCTCTTGTATTTCTTGCGCATGTGATTTAATTAATTGTCTTCGTTTTGCTCCTTTTTATTTGGAAAACGTTTCTTGTACCTCGGAGTCTCGCAGACTATAAAATTCCGTCTAGTCCATCTTCTGTCTAATTTCACTATAAAATTGATTCCGAAACGAAAAGAAAATTAAAAATTCTGCGACCCGTGTAATTGTATCTCGTTTTACAACACGCGTGTAAAAAACCTCCCCGGCGGGGAATCGAACCCCGGTCTCCCGCGTGACAGGCGGGGATACTAACCACTATACTACCGAGGACTTGACGACTGAGAGCGTTACTTTGCTGGTAAACTGTTGTCAAGTCCTCGGTACGCGCTCAAATAAATAACCCACGTAAGTAAATTCCAGTCAAAACAATTGACTTCTCGAGACTTGATTTTGTTTTCACTTGCCAATTTGCTCTCGATATCTACAGGAAAAACAGGGGAATCAAAGAGAGAAAGTGAGCGACAATCTCGCGCGTTATTAAACAGGACACGAGAAAGACGATCAGATGGCGTTAGTGGATAACATCGGGAGAGGTTTGCTGTCTGTGTATGATTGCGTGCGAAGAGGAGGGGACTGGAGTGACAAGAAGGCAGGCAGGCCAGGCAGAGGAGGCAGAGCAGACTGGTTGGCAGGTCGGTGCAGGTTGTGCTTCGGAAACACGCGCGTTGGTCGATCATTTGTGCTGTGGACGCGGTGCCTTGCTCTCATGTGTGCATAGAGGTGCTGTTGTACGTGGGACACACTGCGTGAGCGTATACTTGCGATAGCTGCGGGAATGCTGTTCGAAACCAAGATGAGGAGGTGCACTACATTTATCGTCGTTGCGTTACTTTTCTGTAAGTGTATAATTTTTGAATTCTGTCCCCTTCCCTCTGCGACGACGATCACACTTTCTAATGTGGATTGCGAAAACTCTTGAAGTCGTCCACCGCGATATCAAACGAGATAACACACGTGGGGGTACCGCTGATTGAATTGAAGCAACTGATAGCCTAAATGTATAAAGTTACGCGAAGCGCCATTTTACTTGCAGATTAAATGTCAGAAGCCAGCCTACTTTGCATACGTATCCAACACTATAATTAGCGAGGAAATTCTATTTCTTTGTTGAAAATAAAATTTACAAGCTGGAGTTTTGATTTGCACGTGAAAATGTTGGAAGAGAGATCTTCAACTCGATTGTTTGCGTCCAGATAAGAAATGGGGAACGCGCGCGTTTCTTAACACAGAAGAGTTACGTGGATGAGACCGTTCCGGGCAATGAAAACAAACGCTTATTGCGCTTCTTTATTGTTAATTTTATGCTGATCACACACACACACCACATAATTTTGCGGTGACGCGTAAGAGACTCGTATAAACCTCATTTTTCTTTTTTTTTTTTTTTTTTTTTTGTTTAGCAATTTGACTAGTATTGTTCGATATTAATACATTTTTCTCGTTTCTTAGATCGCACGGAGAAAAGTTGTTAAGAAAAATTGTTTGAATCTACTGAATGTTCTTCGCAAAACTCGCAACAAGACTTGGCGAATTTTTCTCGACCGTGTCAGCAACTGATTTTCTACAGCAAATCTATTTCCGTGTACTGTTAGGATTCCGTGGAAAAGAGGAAGATGATATTTTTCCCGTAATTTTTAAAATAAACGAGGAAAGTTTTTCTGCGATATAACAAAAGACGTGAAAATTAAATCAAGAAACTCGCTCCAACGTGATGTCAGCGTTTAACTCTCGATCAGGTAGTTTTTACATATCCGACGTTGAATCGCACTTTGCCCAAAAGGAATTAATGTGACGGTTTTTTTTTGTTGTTGTGTCTACTATATGTCGCGTCTGTCAATGCTATCAAATCTTGCGATATTATTTTTACCACAACGATAAGAATAAAAGTGTGATAGGAACGAAGTAAAAATATACACGATGGATAAGAATAAATTTTAAATATAAACAATTTACGCGAAAGTCGTCTCGTTGACAGACGAGTTTTATTTGGACCCAATTGTTTCTTGACAACAAGTTTTTAATATTATGTTTGTCAATGTTCTTGGCAGATGTGCAAGTTACAATTTACGCGAAAATTGTCTCGTTAACGGGTGAATTTTATTCAATTTTTTCTTATTATTTGATTATTATTTCTTCACATTTTTTATCGATACGATCAGTAAAGTTTTCTCGTGATATCGATAACCTTCTCTTCTATTTGTCGCAACATCCTGTGTGGATATTATTCGAGCAAATACGTTCAATTTTTTTCGACGCGAGGATGATTCACGTTGCGGTTTTTTTTATCTAGCTCGGCTCGTTTATATCCTTCTTAACGGATACAATTGATACACGCGTGTGTATATTATTCCGTTTCTCATATAAGAAAAAAAAAAAAGAACAGCCAGCGGCAATAAAAAAAATACGCCGACTTCTGAATTGTTGCTAATTGACGCGACAATTAGCAGGTGAAAATGATTGTTCAAAGAAGATAAACGCGAATCGTTTCGCGCTATTTGCCGACACCGGATTTGAAATCGTTTTTCCGCAATGGGACAAAGAAGTCAGAGATAAAACGCGATTGTTGATTGAGGTCTGACACCGACTGACAAAGTCCACAGATTGCGTCGGTTCGACCTCTTTTACCGGGAAATCTCCGCTTTGAATACAAGAGAGCCTTCGAGAGATACGAGAACGGATTTTTTCACATTTATCAGAACAATGCACACACAATCGGTATCAAAACAAAGATATTGAAGTCTGAAGATTGATAAAAGAAACGCCAAAAAAAAACAATTCCTTACGCACAATGCTTGTTCCCTTTCCTACGTTCTCCGAGGAACGCGCGTACGTTTGGAAAATTGTTTGCGTAATTAGATGCGCGATGGAAAAAAAAAAAAAAAAGAAAAAAAAGTAGCGCAAGAACTCGCGTCTGCGCGCGCTCTGCGAGCTATTGCGAATGGTAATTATTCAGGAAGAAGACTTTAATCAGTGTCATTTTCTTCATTATGTAATTTGCGAGATGATCGCTAACCCGTTCGTGTCGTTGCTGCCACTCTCGAGAAATTTTTTTTGCGAACGATATGTCAAGTACATATTTAGTGGACATTGAACGATGACGCAATGAACTGCACTCGATAGAAACGTCTGCGCGCAAGTTAATTTCAAAGAGCGTTTGTTAACGGAAAAAACGATATAAAGATTAAATATAATAAAGATTAAAAAAATTTTTAACGTCAGCCTTATCTCGTGTTTCAGGTTTTGACGCACGCGCGTATTCGCAAGATTCGTCGTCCGCCGGCAACGTGCAAGGTCTGATAGGCGATATTCCGGAACTGAAGAATGTGAACGCGTCCGAGATTCAGACCCAGGCGGAGAATCTGTTCAAGGAAAAGTGCAAGAAAAACGGCGGGCCGAGCGCGTTCGAGAACGTCCACCGGGCCCAAACGGAGATGATAGAGTGCGTCCAGTCGTTGATCAACATCACGGATCTCCAGTCGGAAATAGAAAAGTACAAGCCGACCGGCGATTTGGACATCGTCTTCAAGAGTTATTGCAACAAACGTTTCACCCTGCGAGCCTGCGTGACCAACTTCACGGACACGGTGAAAACGTGTCTGGACGAGAAAGAGAAAGAGAGTATTAAAATCATACTAAACATCACCGACTCCCTCTTGGAATTCATTTGCTTCAAGGAGGGCGAGCGCATAGCCCGTACGTGCAAACTGTTCTTTTTTTTTTTTATTCTTGCGGATTTTGTCTCTTATCAGCGCAATAATTTGGATCGTCTCTCGCTTTCAGTTTTCATTGCGGCCGGAGGACCGGAGTGCATCGAATCTAAGAGAGATGCGATTCAAGACTGCGCCAACAAGACTTATGCCAGTACTTTAAAATCTAGCGATAGCGGCGCGCTTAACATCGAGAATTTGCCGTTGTTGATATTCGACACCCAAAAATGCAGGTGAGCTACGCGATCGATCTCTTGTGAACAAAAGAGTTTCAAACTCAAACAACCCTCCTGATTGAAAACCTCTCATCACTTGGTTTTGAATCGCGAGAAACTCTGCCCTGTTGTTGGCTGTTGCGAAAAATACAGTAAAAAAATTATTATCTCTCGTTGTACAGGGACATGGTTAATCTTCAGACCTGCGCCGTGGCGGAATTGGAAAACTGTCCTGATCCAACGACGGCGAACCTGGTGAATTCCATATTCAATTACGTGAAACGAGTAACGCCTTGCGAAAATCTGCTCAGTGCGCAAAGCGCCGCGGCCACCGGCACGCAAGTGAAGTCTTCCGGTGTTTCGCGTATCAGCGTGTTTTCCACCGTGACGATTTTGTCCATTATAGCGAGCTACGTCGCCGCGACGGTTTAAAGCGCGTCAAACGCGCATCCGTTAAAGCTTTAAAAAAAAATATATATATATCATATATTCCAAATATGTGATACAACACGACGAACACACAGAAAGCGCCTAAGAAAAACGCGTAAGAATTCATTTACGCGATCAAAGACGAAGTGCTAATATGAAGTGCAGTTCATACCTCTGATTTTTTTTTTTATTAATTACGATAAGTATCTTTTTTTTTTTTTTTGTTTTGCTTTCACAAAAACAAATAGTCTTTTCCGACAAGTAATTGTACTTCCTGTTTCCCAACTTGAGAAAAGACACATTGATCTAATTTGAGAATCATTCAGAGAATTACCATAAGGCGTTGTATTTAAGATGTATATTCAAATTATAGCATACACCCGTGTGTCCAACTTGACTCGATTAAGCAAATTAATTCAATTTTGAAAGAGTTCAGCATTGCACAGCAATGATAAACGAGGCCAAATTAGTGTTGATATAAATTTTTGTAACTCTTTCTTACATACAAATTTCAAATAATATCGAACGCTTCGAATCAGCAAGATTTCTCTTCAGCATAAAAATCAAATTTCAACAGATCGATCTCAAGTTCAAAACTTGCGTCAGATCCGCTCTCTTGCTGTCGGTTCTCTAATCGTCAAGGGGTTTTTTTTCCAAATACAAAAATTCACACCAAGTTCACGTGGGCAAAGAACATACTGAAGCCTTGCAACATTTTTCATTACATAACAGCAAGAGATCATAACATTCATTAAGTTAAAATGTGCGATAATGTTGACTCATGTTCTTTCCAAAGAATTGTTATTAAAAAAGAATGTAAGTGGATTTTATTTTGCAACTGTTGTGTCAGAGCAATATGCTATACTTTGAACATACGCTTCACGTTACATAAGGATTTATTAAATTTTATTTATGTTTTTTACATATATACATATACATATATATATATATATTTATATTTTATATACATATATAAACATATTTGTTTTTTTTTTGTTTATTTGCTGCATTCTATGAGTATAGAACGTAATGGAAATGACGGAGAGACAGAGAAAGTAATTATTATTAAAATTGAAGAGTAATTTTCGATGTGTTGCCTGACGGACAGGTTTAACGGCTGATGAGAATCATTTAGCAGATATAATCGGAGTTAATATATTTTTCTTTTATACGTATTGTACATATAAGATTTGGCAAATAGATTTTTGATGAATCTTTTATTGTTCTTTGCGAATAAAAAAAACATCTTTTTGGCAATACGTTTTGATATCGATTATACAAGAAGTCTAATTAATAATTCGTTGTTGAAGATAAAAATCGTTCGACTGGATATTGGGAAAACATTTATTTCGCTGGTAAATGTTCCCCCGTGACGGAGAAATGAAAACAGTATTGTCCAGTTTCGAATTAACACGTTCGTACAGACGAAGGTGCATTAAATTATCTCGACATCTCCGTGAAACGAAGATGTAATGTGTAAGTTACATGGTGTACCTAACGCCTCAATTCTAGGCAAAATCTTTCTTTCGCAAGAATTCTTGAAAAGAATTCTCGAGCTTAAGAACCGCTTTGTTGCCATTTCCATAACGACGATTCGGTTCTCAAGGACTGAGTACTCTCTAATATTGTTTTGTAATTATTCGTAAAACTTGTCCTCACGATCTCTCGCAGATATCTCACGAGAAAACAGACTTGAGACAAGAAGCTGCCTGTTAAAGTTACGGTTCACACGTGCTATTATTTTCAAACGAGAATTCACAGTGTACAAATGTAAAATTCATTACTCGTAGCAATTATATACGGATAATAAAATTCGCGGTTACGGTAAAACTGTAACTCAATTTTTTACAATTGTACGATCAAACGCGATTTTACGATTTATTCACATAATTGCTTAGAATCGTTTGCTTAGAATTGCGGTATCTAATTCATAGTGTTTAAGTACCAAAGCTAATTTGTAAAACGATGATGAATTTATTAATAAATACATCATAAAATTGCAAACATAACGTGGTATTGTTGTATGACGTTATGTTTCGCCCTCCCCTCCAGAAAAAAAACATTTCCCTTTTCCAAAGAGTCCGCGCGCGAGCTCAGTTTATTTTTTCAACGGTGAGGGTTTGGAATTGCGGGAATTTTCGGGAAACATTCTCGACAATTCTCGATTATAGTCGACATGTTGCTACGTTGTCGCGCAAACCGGACATGCGCGCGCTAGCGGATGTCAACGACGAAGTGCCAAGACAGAGGGAAAGTGGTGGCGAAATCGCCCGGGATAAAATTGTCTTCGAATTTTCTTCCAAACATTTTTGCCACCACTTTCTCCAGAAGTCGATTGCGCAACTTCTGTACGTAATATTGTAGAAGTCCGATTTATATGTCGCGCATAAATTTGAACAAAGTTAAGTTACGAAAACTATGTACATGTATCATAAAAAGAACTTTGTAATATTTAATTTTACTACTTTTTATTACAGTAATGGCAACGGTAGATTTTATACAATTTGTATTTTTACACGTAAACCAAAACTAAGTAAACTTTCCGTTGCAATGGTCAGAGAGTTGCATTCACGATGCGAGCTCGCGGCGTGTTGCTTACACGTCGGTCGCGGGGCCCCCCAAATATCCGCCACTCGCTACGGGGTTGGATTCTCGGCGCATGCGCGAGAGAGTTCTCGTAAGTGGCAACGCCGACGGTCCGCCTGGCGGAGCAAGCCAGTACACTTGAGAACGCCGTCGTAGGCTGTCTCGACGTGTATGTTCTGAACGGTTTTGCAACATGTTAATGAGTTTTCGTCTGCTCCCAACGAAAAATTCACGTGGCGTGTTCAGTATACGAAAGAAAAACACTAGTTCGAGATATTTACCTTCTTGATCAAGTCTTTTGTTTAGTTCCAATTGTGCGGGAAGCGAGTTAGAGGAGGATGCCAGGCAAAGGGGGCAGAAGAGGAAAGTACGGTGAGTGTCGTCGCAATATATTCGCATGCAGTTTTCCTTCGCAATATCCAAGTGTTACTTCCAGTTTCCTAGTTTCAGCCTCGCGATCCTCCTTCCTCAGTTCTCCTTGAAAAAAAGAAACAAAGAGAAGAGGAGAAAACTGGACGATCCACGTGACGCAGTCGACGTTATTATTAAATTATCGACTCCGCACTCCTCCGTCTCCGTTTGTCATCTCCTCTCATCCATAGTGACTCATCCTGCGCGACGGAAATCCTATTTGTTTCCTATTTTTATCGCTTTACCACCTCGCACGTGGATCAATGCGCTCAGCCTTGCCCGATGCATTTCCGTTCGCTTCTGCGAGAGAGATTTTTCGCGTCCGATACGACCCCTCGCCGAGGGGTAACATGGCGTGGGCGCGTTTTGAGGCTACGAGGCTACTCGCGTCCTTTTTTTTTTTTTTTTTTTTTTTTGGAAATCCTCGTATCCGCGACAATTCGCGCGAACGATGACTCGTCGCTTTTCCAGAGATTCAATCGAAGCCGAAGTCGCGTCGGAGTCGCGTCGTCAAGGTTGAAGCGCGTTTTTTTTACTCTCATTTTTCTCCGTCGAAAATCGAGGTTAGGTCGAGGCGATCGCGAGAATTTGCGCAATCGGTGGCAATCGACTATATTTTGCGCCTATCTCCTCGGACGCTTATCAATTTGCTTTTGTTGTCGATTGTTTCAGCTGTCTGTATCTTAATTGTTTAATTTTACTCCCGAACAATGAGAAAACCACTAGATTAATTTTGTATTTGTAAAAGAAAATTACACCCACATGCGTGCAGTCTGAGATTATTTTTTCGTACCATATTGTTTAACGTGAATATGAGATTCTTCTTGAACAACGCGAGCAAAATAGCTTTTCGTTCGCGATTAAGAACCTAAAATTGCGAAACTTGGTCGTCTTTGAGATTGTCTCTTCGCATATTGCGCATTTGTAACGTGCAGCCGTTCTTTTGTGCTTGTTCTGTTTTCTGTTTCATGCAGCTGCAATATGCGAGATAAAGTTTAATCTTTTTCGCTCGATAAATTTTATATTTAGCTCGTTCAAATATTATGCAATCTGTATTTTGTTTATATACATGTTGTCTGATCGAAAAATCTCATTCGAATGAAAATAATATACGGAGTGAAAAGTAACAGAACTCAATAAAAAAATAATCCCACACACGCGTGTTTGAAATTAATCTACTGGGTTTCAAGAGAGAAATGTGTATATCTCTAGCATAAAAAAAATAGATATTTATATAAAATTATTTGTAAGTATTTTTGTATCTATTGATTTATATAAATATCTATTTTTATATTTAATAGATATTTAATTATTTAATATTATCTATCAATTGTTTAATAGATATTTATCTATTGAAAAAAAATAGATATTTATATAAAATTATTTGTAAGTATTTTTGTATCTATTGATTTATATAAATATCTATTTTTATTTTTAACAGATGTTTAATTATTTAATATTATTTATCAATTGTTTAATAGATATTTGTCTATTTGTCTATTCTTAATAGATATTTATCTCTATATAAAATTTATTTTTGCATACTAAAATTCTCTGGCACATGAGTACATTGTACTTTTGTCAGCCAAATGTTTTATTGTGGTATTGTTCTTAAGTTTAAACATGTGTCACAGTACATATATTTCTATATAACAACATTAAGTCCGTAGAAATACACTTGATATAAACTGCAAATCATCGGAGAAAATTATAAAATCATTATCACATAATGAATTCTCATAGGTATATTTCTTCAAAAGAAACTTTAATCACGTGTTCTAAAAAAACTTGACTGTGAAAATCATGTAACAATTGAACGTGTAATATTTAATATTTATTTTGTCTGTTTTGAAGAACCTGTTAACTGCGTATGTGTGTGCATATCTCAAACAGGTACGCAACACAGCTGTAAAGATTTCACATTACATAACGTGACATTCACTTCCAGGAGTGTTATTATTTTTCACGAATGGAGTTATCTCTCTCTCCCTCGTTTGCGTCACATTCCTGATCTAAATTCAAATTGTTCAACGTGAAATTATACGTTTGTTATGTAATCAAAGAGAGAAGAGAGAGAAACTTGATGAGTTGTTGTTTTGTTTTCGTTAAAACAAGCCAGAGAACAAAATTTTTAACTCATTATTGCCGATTGTAATTAATGAACTCGCGCGTGAAACGAGTCACGTACGTGTGTGTGTGTGTGTGTACAGCACGCGGAGCTTTTTGCAATCGCGCGGTCTAATACCATATGATTTGAATGTACACACAGGTGGAAAGAGGGTTGAGTTTACATCCGACGAAGACTCGGTCAACAATGACGCCTGTAGCGATATCAGCGGCCAATCGGACAATCGCAGCACGCTGGAGGATGCCAACGACAACGAGGTGGACGAACTCGCTCAGCAGGAGGCGTTCGAGGAGAAGTTGAGGGAGGCGATCGACGGACTTACGCAGAAGAGCGCCAAGGGCAGAACCATCTGCTTCAACGGCGTGGAGAAGATCTTTGCCATCAAGTATATTCCTGATTTCGTGGAGGATAGAAAAATGACTATCGCCGACGCGGTCGAGCGGGGATTGAAGAAGGGACGCGGCGAGGAACAGTCGACGGCTGCGAGACTCGGTTCTCTGCTCTGCGTTCAGTTGGGAGCGTTCGAGAGCGCCGAGGTGATATGCAACGACTTGAAGTCCACTCTTATGTTTATTGCCAACGACAATGCGGCTTCTGTCGGTGCTCGTGCTGAGGTAACACTTCAAAAAAACACAGCTTGAATTGTCGTCGTGAATTTGCTACATCTTGCCGTTTTTATTTTGCATCGCACATGTTGGCAAGTAAAACTTGAATGATTTCAGTGTTGCTGGGCATTGGCTGTGAATCAGTTCTTATCGGGCAATGATGCAACTGACACCATAGAAATCGTTCAATTATTGTCGTCCATCTTCTCCGGTTCTTACCTGAAGGGGAACGGCGCGATCGCGAACATATCCACGGACGTTGCGGCGCTGCACGCGGCGGCTATCTCATCGTGGACGCTGCTTCTGACGGTCATGAACTCCGCGGACGTGTACAATTTGCTCGCGAGCGGCAGGACGAACAGTTACATGCCGTGAGTAAAACATCTTTCGTATTTAAGGGAAAACATTAGATTAGAAACACGCGGGGAAGTTTTTCTTTATTTAATTTATTTCAGTTCGCTCAATCGACTGCGCGAGTTGCTGGAGTCGCCGCATCTGGACGTACGTCTGTCGGCCGGCGAGGCGTTAGCAGTTATATTCGAGCTCGGCCGCGACTTTTCGTACGATTACGAACAGGACTGGGCGCTCGATCTCGTCGAAATTCTCAGACAACTCGCCACAGACTCGAACAAGTACCGGGCGAAGAAGGATCGCAAGCAGCAACGCGCCAATTTTAGAGACATACTGCGGTACATTGAAGAAGACGTTGTTCCCGAGATGAGTGTGAGATTCGGAAAGGAAGTTCTTTACTTGGAGGGATGGTGCGCGAGGACTCAGTACAACGTTTGCTGCCGACTGTTGGGACCCGGTATCAACATCCATCTTGCCGAAAACCAACTGCTGCGCGAGATCTTTCATCTGGGCAACAAGGTCATACCCGTGCCGAATAGTCAGAAAACTAGTAAATTGGAAAGAGTGAGTGTTTTTTTGCAGGTTTTTATGTCTCTCTTTTAGTAGAAATCGATTGGCGGTGTGCGACTAAATAATTTCTGTTCTCTTACAGACTCTGATGAACGCGGCCGCGTTCAAAGCGCGCACCATTCAGCGCAACAAGAATCGCGACAAGAGATCCGCGGCTATGGCACCGTAAATCGCACTTCTGCTCCACAATGGCTGACCGATTTTAATTAATATATACAAATTACAGAAGTACATAATTTTTTTGATTTTTGTTTTTATTTATTTTACTATATATATATATATATATATACGTGTGTGTATATTTAATAGAGCGAATTACCTCGTCGATTCTCAAAATTGCGTGTTTCAAATATACACATATACATGTCCCGCCAAAATTCTCACAATTACGGATTCGATACTCGTCGTTTTCTTTCGTGATATTTAACAAGGTTTATGTGCGTGTATATATAAATATATATCTATAGAAGTTCAATATATGTATATACAAACAATGATACTGGTAGAAGAGCCGAGCACTTGCATTTTATGCGTAAATTATTTCGATACACGTAACCGTTTTCGATTCTAATTAATTAAATCACTTGTCCGAACAATTGTTGTTAATGTTGTATCATTGTTGCTTCTTTTTAGGTAATTTTAGCGTGCGTGCGTGCGTGCGAGATAAATTTTAACAATTCTCTCGGCGGCGATATGTTTTTCAAGACATTATCCCTCTGACTTCCACACGCACACACACACACTCTCGCAGTTCTATTACACACTTTATCTAGAAATTATTTGGCATATTGATAGCGAAAACGATGCGTGGTCAAAAAAAAAAAAAAAAAAAACACGAGTTGCATGAAATTTATTATTATCGATGTACATATAATATAATTGTGTGTAAAAGTTGCAATTATGTATTGGAATAAACTACAACGTAAAATCACAAGACACGTGAGATTTACTGTTGTAAAGTTTTATTTCTGCGTGCTCTGTTTGACACGCACACACAACTTTGTTTACAAAACAGTCCAACGTATCTCGCTATTTTCTTTTTTGTCATTAAAAACGATCACAGTCATTTTTATATTACATTTAATTACATTTCACTAGCCCTCCCCCCCCTTCTCCCTTGATACGTTCTAAAGTAAACATGGTATTGCGATCACACACAAATTTATTAACTAACGCTTCTCTTTTTAAAGGCAATACACAGTCGCGGAGATGATCTATATTATAAATAAACAATAAATTAACAACTTTGTTATAAAAATACTTCCAGATTCTAAGATACACGAGCGAGCTCTCTTTTAGTTGCGTGCGATAGGCGATTGCGTTTGTTTGCGAAAGGCCGAGCTTTATATGTGCAGGTTGACCGTCTGCGCCTTGAACTCCTTCTCGGACAGCATGTGCCATCGGTAACCGAGTTTCCTCGACACTTCCTTCTCCGTGTCCTCGTAACTGCGACTGTTAGTCTTGATCCATCGGTAATAATCGGGCGGCCAGTCGACGATCCTCGACCAAGCCTCGTCGCACCTCTTCAGGATCACGTTTCGCCGCACGTACAAGCAGCGCAGATGATTCGCGACGGAGACGATGTGCAAGATCGTTGCCGTCGATATTTTGTCTCGGATCATCTGCGGACGAAGTGCCGTCAGTAACGTCAACGTCGAAGAACAAGAACGAAAAAAGCACCAGGCGTTAATTTTCTCGATAATTAGCGGTTGAAATTAAAAGAATGGAAATATAGAAAAAGAAGCTAGAACACAGTTTGCAAAGTTTAGTTTTATAAAATTGTATTTACATAAAAGAGAACAGTTACGAGAACTATTTCACCGTTTGAAGACCAGCTTGTACTCAACAGTTAAAAAATCAAAACTCAATTAGCTGTACGCGATTATGTACAATATTTTAGCGTGTGTAGCAGGAAAAAAAGAAGAAGTTAGAAGAAAACTTACGGCTCACACCTTAGCAAGAAAGATTTTTCGCAATAAGTGAGAACACGAGCGCATGCCAGCACGCGTCATAAAGTTGCATTTTGTTAACACCAAATGTTTTGTTTAGGGAAAGCTATGTCACATGTCGATTTCAAAGACAATTATGTGCTACCAGTGTATGCAGGTTCGGACACATTTGGCAGAATTGTACGAGCGTGTCGTCCAATCTCTCGTTGAAGCTCCTGTTCATGTAAAATCTCGTCAAACCTTTGAAAGCGTAAACTCGTATCGTCGAGTGGAAGAGCGCGCCGTGAGTGAGTATCGTGGACGGTGAAATCTGCGAATCAGAAGTAACGGAATTTGAGGAAAAATCATTTGCCAGCGACGGTCTAAACCGGATGTGTGCGCGCATCGTCCTCACTAACTTCCGTATTCGGATTGTCCAGCACTATGCTGTGACACGGTATGGCGCTGTGCTCCAATATGTCGATGGGCAAGAGAAGGTCCGTGGTCTTGTGACTTTCAATCTCAAAGTGCACCCTCAACTGGGGATTGTTCTTCCTCATCTTCACCCAGGACGATCTTTTTGGCTGTAAATCAAACACTTTGATTATAAACACATCTCGTCGTGTGAGATTTGAAACGTCATGTGGCACAAGCGGAGAAGCATTACCAGTCTTATGGTGGTGTCTTTTGGACTGTACCGGTTTTGTAAAATATGAAGATGTCTTAATTTCGTGTAGCCTAGCAGTTCTATCACGTCCTCGTGCAAGTTTTGGGGACTGATAACTAAAACCTGAAAGACACAAGCGCTCATATAAATGAAACGTATTCAACCGCGCAACGATTGGAACATTCGCATTTACATCGACAACATACTCACATTCAAGTTAATAAACACTCCCACATGCAACAACGGACAATTGTAACGCGTGGCGTTTATCAGCACCAGCTTCGACAAAGTCTGAGTGCAATTCGCGCAAATGTCGTCCATCAAGTGCAAGGCCTCGTTGCTCTCGAGCATCAGATCTATGAGCTCCAGGTACCTGAGATTCTGCAGATTTCTCATGAGTCTCTTGAGCGCTTCCAGCAGCTTTCCTCCGGTGCCAAACACCCGAATCCGATCGGGATCGTCTCTGTTGGCCATGTTACACGGGAACGTGAACTTGAGTCTGCGTATGTAGTTGCCCACACCGGGCACGGACGTGTTGTCCGAACCCTGACGCTCGGCGTACCAGGATATCATGTTCATGAACTCGTAGAGATTGTAGAAGTTCATCATGGGCTCGAACACGAGAGCGCGGAAGTTGCGGCCGACCTTGTTAAGGCACGTGGACGTTCTGATGTGATCCAGAACGTGTTGCCAGCCGCTGTAGTAGTTGAATTTGCCGCGCGTCAGGGTGGTGTCCTCCAGAGTGAACGTGGACCAGACGTTCTGCAGCTTGAAGGCCCGATACCACGATCGGCACACCAGGGACGCGTAGTAACGCTCGCGAATGGTCAGATACGAGAAGATCTCCTCCAGCAGGATGTCGGGAATCCGGTCCCAGGCGCTGTACTCCTTGCACATCTTATCCTCCTCCGTGTCCTCCTCCTCCAGATCTATGTACAAGGCTTGGGGCAACATAACACACTCGGTTTTTTAATCCTCACGCGATTTACAAGTATCTTTTATATATTCTGGCACCAACGGCCGCATGGTGTTTCTCCTTGTGTTTTTTTTTCAAACGCGCGTCTATTTTTACACGCTTGATGTAAAGCCACCTTGAATGCGAATTTATTTTTAGACGATATATATTAATGTATCAATCAATTAATCTCTTATTTCCCGCGCGATTGCGGCTGTCGGTTCCTACGAGGTTCCCGTCGATCCCGTCCCTCTTCGAGTCATCACGCCGCCGGCATTTTCTGCGTGACGCACGCAGGTGTTGTTTCTTTGCGTCACAACGAAAGCAAAAAAATTGTGTTATTACGAGGAAATGTCACGTGTACCTGCTGACAAGTCCGCGTCTTCACAGGTACGAGGCATCGTCTCTACCTTCGAGACGCGGGATTGACGCGCAGTTGAAGTGCGAACTTATCCAAAATTTCGCCGAACGCCAGAGTAGGTGTCGGCGATGTTCCCGGGCGATAAAATTACACGGGACAGACGTCCTTTTTCACGAAAGGGGACTACAGGAGAGAAAATAAGAAGGGGGAGAGAAAGAGGACAAGAAGAGGAACACGTGGAAATCTCACCTTTCTCCTCCTCGTCGAACTTCCAGCAACCCTTGTTCATTTTTGACGCAATCCACGCTCATCGGTGTTACATTGAAACAAACGCATCTTCACCTGATAGAGTATTTATACGCTATATTGCTAAAAATATACCAATAAAACGGGAAGAGAGAGAAAGAGAGAGGGGCGTCGCCATGACGCGCGATTTCGAATGAGATCCTCGTCCCGAGAGAACGAGTCGTCGATTTTCCCTCGCGCGTTGATGATTTCGGAAGAACGAGGAAAAACTCGCTTTCGTCGAATCGCTCGGGAAGCGGCGCGAAGTTCCAGGACTCGCCGGGCAATTTCGTACATGGCGCGTTCGCTGACGTGCTCGTTCGGCGCGCACACAACCTGAGGAACACAAGCGAACGTATCAACATTCGTCTCAGGAGTATAAAAGAACATGTCTAAAATCTCACAAACCTTATACAATCAGAACGACATTTTTCGCTTACAAATGTGTAAATGTTTTACCACCAGTTATAGTAAAACTTGTCCTGCATCCGGCAGTCCGCAGTCTGTCCAAATTGGGACGGAACGTGCAATTGCTGAAAACGTACACGATACAATTTTTCAAAAATTAACTCGAGACATCCCAACAATCTTAAGAAAAAGTATCAGGAGAAGATAATCAGCAAAGAGGTACGGAGTTTTCGGGGGCCGCCTCTTTGCTAGTTATATTCTCCTGATACAATTGTTGAAAAATATGCGAGGAATCCTGACAAGTTCTGAAAAAAGAAGAACATAACAAAGAAGAGGTACCTTTATTCTCTGTGCCACCTCTTTGCTGGTCATGTTCCCCTGATGCTTTTCAGCCAAAATTTCCCTTCCAAAAGCCAAAAGATTCTTGAAATTGGCTTCTTCCCACTCTTCAAGATGGAACTTCCTGATTGACAGAAAACTAGGGAAAACTGGCTTCTTCTTGCGACAAATTAATTCCATTGGTTAGAATCTTATTCTGAAAGAAGATTGTTGTTCTAATTACTTTTTGTAGCGTGAACTCGTGATTGGTAGAGATCCGGCTCTAGTTGACTGTGAATTTTGGAGTAGACATGCGGGCAATCCACAGGAATCCTAACCTGTAAAGAGCGATGCGATTGCCTAGTCCTGTCCTAGACGAGAGATGTTACATCGCGCTTGATCATTAATTTGTTCGTCACTGCGGAGTTTGTTACGCTGCCACGAATTGTCTCTCCGAATTAAAAACGTGCGATGAACGTTGCGACCGGCGTATTTTGTCAGCTGAGACAAGTGTTGCGAATTGGCAGGTAACGTGAAACAGGTGAAGCTCGCAAAACACCGGCGGTGGTGTCTCGTTGTTGTCGAAATACTACAAAAAGATAAATGAGATTGTTGACATAAAACAGTTTTACGTATTGGATATTTAATTGAATTTTCGAGTAAACATGCTGGACAAGAGAGACCATAGATCTAGGATTAGAATTTATGTAACAAAAGAAATAAGTTGTCAAGGCAAAACAATCCTTGTTAGTTTTTGTTGTGAAAACACTTTGATTTCTATTTTGCAAATGTTCGCAAAGTTATAAATACTTGTCTAATTTTTGTAGAACTGTTCACACTACGTGCATAGGTAGAGCAAGTGCGTATGACGGTCCTGGTAAGACTACTGTCTCGTTCATCAGTAAGGAAGTTGGTGCTTCCAGAATCATAATAACTGGTTGTAACGAGGTAAGTGTTGTTTGAAAATCTGCGCAACATTGAATTGTCATTAATCCTAATTCTGAATCTTTGGGTCTCTTTTGTCCGGCACATCTTTCAACACTCTCTCTTTTTTGACAATCATTAAATTATCTAAAGACTGTTTTATCAAATAAACACACTGGACATTTCACAAAGAAAGATGCCAGTTTTTTTACCATTTTAAAATGAAGAAAGTTAACTTGTGGGGTTGCCAAAAGAGCGGTCAGGATTAGGGTTGAAAAAAAATTGATCTTGAGCTGAAATTCATCATCTTCTTGCGCACATCAAGACGAGAAATTTGTGACGAGATATTTTTTACCTGTTCTCAAGTTGGGATTCACGTTGAGCACCGGCACGAAGGTGATAGGACCGACGATGCTCTTTCCTAAGCACGCGATATCCTGGAACATCGCATCCGGCAAACACATAAACGAAGCGTCGTTTTCGCTGTTAACCGTTCTTTATCCCAAGCCCGATCTTCTGATCATCGGACTGGACGAAAAGTACGATTTCACTTTTCTCAAATATCTTCAAGAACTCGCGTGGAAACTCGACATCTCGGCGGAGATACTCGACGTGCGCAAAGCGTGTAGCGTGTTCAATTTCATCACCGAGGAGGGTAGATACGCCGTTGCGGCTTTGATACCGCCGAAAACGGCGGCGCGATCCCGATTGAAGCTGCCAGAGACCGAACCCGTGGAATCTGAGAAACAAATTGCGGATGACCGAGCCGCGAGCAGAGAAAGCGACGATACAAAGACAAAAAGCGCAAAATGATGAAACATGTACAAACAAGGAACTGTAGAAAATATATGTGTTGCGTTACGTTACATAGAAGGTAATTTATATATTTTCTAGTTTAAAAAAAACAAAGAGAAGAAGAAGAAAACATTCTCCACAAAGAGAGGATTTATTTTACCACGTTCCTCCTTTTGTATTTTTTTTTATTATTTTTCTATCTCCAACTCAATCACCTGATCCTGCGACCAGTTTGATTCTCGAACATATCGAACGCGTGTCTAAAAAGCGCAAAATAGAACCAAATTAATATATAAAAAAAAAAAAATAGCATGTTTGACAAAACGTGAACAATGCCGCGCTCGTCCACGGGGCGGGAACGCGCAAAATGCGCCCATGATCTCGCTCTCAGGCTTCTCTCTGGTACAATATTTATTAAAAGATATACCTTAAAACATATATCGTGTGTATGTGTGTGTGTGTGTGTTTTATAATACTACTTATAAATATACATTAACTACCATAAACCATAGGCGTTAACAGTAATCGCGTAAATTTAAATGTAATTGTGCTACATTTCTTTTTTTTTTTTTTTTCTTTTGAACTGTTCGCTAACTGTAATGTGTTAATTCCATCATTGACACTTATATATATAATACAATTACACGATTAATATACAATGGTACTAAAATATTATCGCTGCTTTTGTCTCTTTCCTGACGTAAATTCCCCCGCTGTGAGGGGGCAATTACTTAATAGTGCGAGAAGAAAACCAGAATTACATATCAAATATTTCTAGATCTTACAATGAGATGAAAGAATCGTATGTGTCGGATATTATATATCGCGCGAATTTAAAATCTACCGATATTCGGAAAAGCGGCGAACAAGGGTTGCGCTCCGCCCGGAACTGGCTGCTGATCGCCAATGCTTTTCAACAGATTCCCTTGCAACAGACTGTCGAGGGCTTTCTGTACCGTGGGATCGTTCAGCAGAGGTGACGGCGACACACCCGTGGAGGAATTCGTCATTGACGACGTCGTGGCAGTGCTCGATGCTGTGTGTTTTGAAGCATAAGATTTCATAAAGTCCACAACTAAAGCGATAAGTTTACCACAATTGTTTTACATTAGTTAACATTGTTTTTCAAGATGTTTTCGTTGAGAAAAATGCGCTTGACGCTTGAAAGTTTTTAAAATAATTGCACGATCGTGAAATATTTACTTACCCGTTCCCCAGGTGGCTGGAGGTACCGGAACTGGTGCTGAGACCGGTGGTGGTACGGGGCTCGGTTCTGACGTTGCCGACGCGCTCGTTTTGCTGTTGTTCAAAATATTCAATATCCTCGTCTGCAGCTCGGCCTGTTTCGGGTCGTTGATCGGCGGCGCGTGCGGCGTCGTCACCGGTAAATCCTTCGCGTCGCCCAATTCGACCTGCACCTGTTCCTCGCGTCTCATCTCGAGGTACTTTATAACACGGTCGTACTGCAGAACCGTGAGCTGATGATTGTCGGCCAATATGTTTAACAGAACTTGTATGGCGTCCGGATGGCGCTCGTTCGCCAGAGGTGTGTTCAGAGGAATGGAACGACTGCCGCCGGCTTTGTAGTTCGCGAAGTCTCGGGAAATCAAGTTTATGGCGTCTTCGACGGGCATGTTTCTGTGTTCTACAACACAAGAAGAAAGAAAGAAATAATATGATTTATGTGATTTCTTTTTTTTTTGTAGACCACGACGCGAGACGACGATATTCTCACCTTGTGGCAAACCGTGCAAGATGTTTAGCGTCAGAGAATGATGTTCGTGATTGATCGGTGTGACAACTACAGCGTACAAACAGCCACGGCTCGCGATATTTCCCAGCACGCGACCCAAAGGAACGTCCTCATTCGGAAACAGAAGATCCACCAGTAGACCTATCTGTTTCAACCGCAACTCAATCTCTTCCGCATATTTCCTGTTCAATCGACAATGATGAGTCGCGATCACACGAACTTTATAAAAGTTTTTTATAAATTACAATAAGAAAGAATTGACGTCTTACGTTAACGCTTTGTTGACAACAATGATCTCACAGTCGTTCTTCTCAGCTGCAGCTCCAAGGTAATCGGACGTTGCACTGGCATTTCTGCGAAACACACAAATGTCCAAGTGTTTGAAAAAGAAAGTAAATCGTCAGAAAGAAAAGAACTGAAGCATTTTGCCGGTTTGTCGTCGTATTTACCCGAAACTCGTGTTTGTGTCTCTGGTAGTGGAAGCTTTGAAGTCGTCGAAACGGTTCCCGCTGTCGCCGAACGAATCTCTAGCGAAGGTGTTGCCGCGCAGTCTGTCTCCCTGCTTGAGTTCCCAGTCTCTGTTCCCCTTGTCTTCTATGCGATTATTTCTGTTAATAGGACTACGATCTCTGAAATTGTTGTTGTTCATGTTTTGATTGTTTTGGTTGTTCTTATTTCTATTTCGACCACCTCTGGTTCCTCTTGTTCGGTGGGGAGGACCGTTATTACCACCCTGACCACCGGGTGCTCCGCTGTTTTGATTTTGATTGTTATTTCCCGCATTGTTTTGATTTCGATTCTGATTCCCGCCAAGTCTGTTCTGATTTCCTAACTGATTGTTATTCCCAAACTGATTGCCAGGTCCTCTGTTTTGATGACCACCGGCAAACTGATCGTTTCCACGATTTAAATTACCTAAATTAAATTGATTGCGAGGTTGCATGGGATTATTAAAATGATCGTTCCCATTGTTGTTGTTATTATTATTTTGTTTCCCATTAAACTGCTCACTTCCAAGTTGATTTCCATCGTCAAAGTTTCCGCCGCTTTTATTTTGGGCACTCATGTCCTTTAGCTGATTGTTACCGAAGTTGTCACTTCCAAAGTCTTGATTCATATTGAAACTTGTGTTTCCGCTTGAAAAATTTCCTTTACTTCCGCCAAATGTGTCGTTCGCGTTGTTGAACGGAACATTTGCCGGATTGAATTGATTGTTTGGCCCGCTCATTTGTTTCATGTTCGCGTTGCCCACGTTTCCGCTGTTGGACTGATTGTCCTTCTTTGCCGGTCTCACGTCTGTAAGTTAGAATTTGAGAAAGTACACGGAGAATAGACACGTGATATCGCGCAACATGTCAAGGCACGCGCTCAAATAATTCTTCGAAAAAATTTACCTATACGTCTGCCCTTGAACATCGCACCGTCTTCGTTTTTAATGGCGTTCTGAGCGGCGTGCTCGTCTTCGAATTGAACAAATCCAAAGCCTCTGTTTATTATGGACGCTATGACATTGCCGTATTTGGAGAAATGCTCCTCAAGTTCCAGCTTGGTAACGTCGTCGGTTTGCAAGTGACCCACGAATATGCGGCTGGACGCTGTAGCGGGATCTTTTAGCAGTCTGGCACTCATCCTGCTTTTACAATGTGCTTTGTTACAACACTTTTACTCAATGGCAAAGCAATTGTACTTTTTAATAATTTGTTCTAAAACTTGTGCTAGTCCAAGCATTTTTTTCAAACTTACCCAGTGCGCAAACAAGGAGCAGATACAAATAAAATTCACAACAACACAAATACAAGCGCATACACATACAAAGTTGATTAATTGCTGTCTGTACAATATACCAATCTCTCATCTAAATCTTGTGTTACAACAAGAAAATCATTGCTAAAAGCTTCATATGTCACAGTGTCAGTTTTGTTAAAGTTTTAATCTGGATTAGAAGCCAACGTTTTGCCACTAAGCAGAATCAGTGCAAGCGTGTGTCATTTAAAAAAAAAAAAAAAAAAAAAAAAAAAAAAAAAACAACACTCCTAGCTTCTGTGTATGTAAACACACAATAAGCGAACATGTGAGTTGTGTGAAAAACAATTGTACATTCTCTTTCCAAATCGCATCTAAATGTAACTGCGGGTCGTTTGTCGCAACGTGACAATATTGTTATATTAAATTCACAACATCTGTGCATCCAGCGTAAAATAGCTATATATCCAATAAACACAGAAAGCGAAAACAAAATAAATGCGAGAGAGAATAAATCGTGGATCGGCGAAGATGTCAACTTACTCGACCGTTTGACACGAGGAAACGAGATAAAATCCTTTCAGTGAGAAACTTTGTTTTGTGTACGATCGTATGTCGTTTGTGTCCGATTTACGATCACTTTACAACAGAGACATTTTACCGAAGCCAGTTCCACTCGGGCACGAGTCGCGGTTCAACTCAGACAGGAAGAGTCGATATTGTCAAGTCAGAAGTGCATGAGAGAGAAACTTTACACGGCAAGAATTTGTTGAGCGGCCTGCGATTGGTTGATTTGCTCAAAAGTTTCTTTCGTGCGTTTCCGGCTTTAATCAGCAGCACGTCCGCGCGTGCGCGCTGTTCGCCACTAGCGTTCTCCGACCGGTACGGGGGGGTTGGTCGCAACGAAATTTAATGAAAAAGAATATCAAGCATCAGAGGGATATTCGTGAAATTGAAACGAAAGCCATAATATAAAAATCAAGAAATACAAAAAAATTATTAATGAGGATGATATTTCGATCGGAGAAGAGTTAAAAAATTTATTGTTTAACACAGCAGAAAAGTTCTTTTTTTTCTACCTGCGGACTGAGACGTAAAACGAGCGAACAAATTGTATACGTCACGTCGTATTAAAAAATACGAAGAATATGTCTCGCCAAAGGGGATGCGATCAATGTGTCTAATTCTTATACAATGAATTACGTTTGCGAATAATAAAATAAGTAAAATCGTATCCTTAAATGTACACAATTTCACGCTCGCAACGATACGAACTGATGGAACACATCCAAAATGTGAGGGTCCAAGTCTGGAGTGAAGAGCAAAGTCTCCAACGTCGAGGAATATTTTTGTACTTGTTCTTGATGCTGAAGAAAAACGAATTACACGTGTCAATGGGAATCGAAATGACGTGTAACAAAATGTGTACACAATGTGAATATCACTCACGGATAAAAACACTTGTTGCAGTCTTCCTACGGTCCACTTGTACCAATGCGTGTTGTAGTCAATTCCATCGGTGTCGCAGCGAACCAAATGTTCAGAAAGAATCATTATAAACCGCTGTGTGTGTCAGAAAACAGATTAACGTAATAAAATCATGCGAATTCCACATGTGTGCGAGATGCAAGTCTTTGAAAATTCTGCTTTGTAAAAAAAAAATATATACACACAATTGTTTGAACGAAAAGAAAAGTTTCTACCTGGAATATAATGAGAAACAGATTTTTCTGATCGGATTGAGCGGCTTCCAATTTCTCCTCCATTCGCTCCACCACGTCTTCGGACGGTCTTTCCCTCTTGTCCTTGTTGGTGTCCTCCTCGTCCGAGGACGTGCCCGATCTACTCTCCGCACGTCTCAATTTCTCCCTGGCCTCCGACAATTCAGTGCTCAGTTTCGTCACGTGTTTGTTCATCTTGCGTATCGTCAGATGTAAGATTTCCCAGATGTACAATCTGAAAACATAAAATCGAGATTCGCATGAGCGCGCAGCTACTTTTCCAAGCGTACATCTAGCTGATAATCCGAAACGAGACATCCAGCAGGATGAGAATCGGCGAAGCGACTGACTTTGTGAATTCCGATGCCATTTCCTTGGAAAATATCCAGTTCGCAATCGCGCTACACTCGATAATGCCGGTCTTCAAGAACTTGTCCGTCAGCACCACCATCATTTGGTAGTGATTCTTCCACAGCGCGTACATGTTCCTCAATATGCATATCTGCGCCTCTTCCGTTTCAGCAAGAACCTGCAAATATACAAAAAAAAAAAAAAAAAAATACATGTGAAGGAAACTTGGACTTTGGTCGTGGACACGAGCAACAACTTGTGCAATTGGCCTTACCTTGAAAACGTAATGAAACTTAACTATAGCCGCGAAACTGTGACTAAAACTTTTTGAGCCAAGATTCAACAAGGTTTGTACGAAGACGTCAATTTTCAGAGGATTGTAATTGTTCGCTTCCTCGTTCTCCCTGGGACCTGGCAATGTGTTCAACACGTTGAGCACTTCTTCCGGAGTGCACTTACGCCTGATAGACATTACCAGTTCGTGCGCCGCGGATGTGCCAGGAAGCGAGCCTGAAAATCACACGCTGGTAGATAAACACCTCAATTTAGTTTGACACACGATTGGTATTTAATTGCACCTTGTTTACTTACTAGCACCTTCGGATGTGTATTTGTACACGGGCTCGGGTGGCGCCGGAAGCAGGTCTACGTACGTATCCGGCATCATGTCTCGAATCCTTTGAAAATACGATAATCTGAAACCAAGAAGATGTTATTTTTAAC
>QVNV01026176.1:0-14585 GCA_014825455.1 Pseudomyrmex pallidus | reverse complement strand
CTGCACAACACCTTGGAAACGGCTCGTATTGGCCTTATATATTTCTTAGTTTGAAATTTTCACGGGCCTTTACAGATCGTTTGTATTTATTTTATGTTCTATTTGTTCGTGTTGTAAGCGTGTAGGCGGAAGTGGCTGCGCCTTCCTCCCACAAGGGGGGCTTCGCCCCCTACTACGCCACTCCACCTGCATCCCGTCCTGAACTTATCATATTTTGCGTACGTGATTTTTTCGAGAAGCCTAATACCAAGAGAGTTTAAAAAGTTTAAAAAGTTATTAATAAAAAAAGTTATAGTAATGAAGCATCATAGCTCAGGGAGGAAGGTGCAGTCCTCCTGCCTACACACTTACAACACGAAGAAAATTTACATGGAATCGAAAAATAAAAGTTCATTTATAAAACTTTTTAGTAATAACTTTTTAATAAACAATGAGCGACGGCTAAAATTATTTCAAACTTTGATCAAAACGCTTCGTTGTTTCCCATATTGACCAGTCAATCCTAGAAACGCTCGTGCTTCTTTGACCAGCCGTGTTAGTTACTTCTAGGATTGACTAAAAACACAACAGTGAAGGCCCGAAAAACAAAACTATTTTGGACTTTGACCAAAATGCTCGATTATTTCACGCATTCACTAGTCAATCCTAAGATTCACCCCACTTCGGGCTTTAACGCTGACATATATACTGATATATCTGAAAGTATACATTACAGCAACAAAACGTTCAACGGACAATATCGAGTAAGTTCCACTTGCCTTTCGCAACGCTCACGAAATCATTTCATCTTTGTTTTTCATCGAAAGTTAAACAAAGATAGATCACGCTTACGAGCGTTGCGAACGGCAAGTGGAACTTACCCATCGATAGACATCATTTGACGTATCAAGCGTACTTATAAGATCAAATTATTTGTTATTAAACAGCGAACTTATATATATGTCAACATATTTGCTAGTGTACCTTCTTCCATACTTACATCAGAAATCTTGCGGAACTTCTTGTTAGTAGGTTCTTCGCGATTCTCGTCGTTCTCGTTGTCGGAGTGACGGGAGCTCAGGTGACCGATGTAGCCTTTGCGAGACTTGAAATACGCGTTGCAGCTGTGGCACTTGAAGAGCGGTGCCGGCTGGGTCACCTGGGTCGACACGTGCAGCTTGTACTTGTGCCTGTACCAACGGGTTCGCGACGGTAGCACCTCACCGCACCACTTGCAGACTACGGAACCGTCGTTTTGAATGAGGTATTCCAGCAGCTTGGAAAACAACGTTTATTGGTGTTTTTTCTTTATCTCTTCTCGCTCTTTTTATCTGTTCTCTCGCTTTGCCATCGACTCATCATTTTCTCACATACACGCGCGCACATTACACACAAGGTTCCATTAAAATATAAAAATTTACTAAATTTACTAAATTGTCTCTCATTCATACTCACTAATAATCTACTAATCTAAAAGAATTAATTGAGAATGAACGAGAATTTCTGCAAACTGTATGGAACCTTGTATTTGATACTTTCGCTGTGTGTTGTATCAACATTTAAAGATGTTTTTCGGGTTTGAACCGCGTTAATGTCATTTTTATATCGACGTTTCACGAAATGTTCACGTCGGTATAAAAATGACACTAAAAAACATCTTCAAATATATGGAACCTTCTTCAAGGTCTGTACATTAAGGTCTGAAGAGAGTCAAACTCGCGCTAGAAGAATACAACCAACCTGTTTCCGACTGATCTCAGGCTCGTTTTCAGCAGATTCCGATTTCGGCAACAAGAGATCGGGTTGATCCTCTTCCGCGCGATCTGTTAAGAAGTGGACGCCGCTGACCACCTTCTCGGCCTTAATAAAAGCACCGACGCCAGCGGTGCTCTCGTCGTCACCGCCGCGCGTTATCGATGACGATGCTAGCGAGACCGGTGTGACGGGCGACGACGGCGACGACGAGCTACAGATTTCGAAGGTGGTGTCACTTGGCAATTGGGGCAACAGCTGATCTGTCGATTGCACATGTAACGAGAAAAAAGGAAGACGACTAAGTTAGATACCGTTACGTGATCTGCGTAAACGGTTTTCGCCAAAAAAGTTTATTTTGTATAATCTCTTGTGTCAACGAGATTGAATAACAATTTCTTACTTAAAAATAAGATTCATGTAAAATACTTGAAAAAGTAAACTAAACTTATTAAAGTTAAATTATTCAAGCGGCGTTCTGTTTTTTTTCAAAATCGATTGTTTCTTCTCTTTTCTTTAGCACTTTTTCTTTTTGTTTGTCTTAATAATTGCATGTTTGTACACATATTTCTTACTTTGCGCCATGTCATTCCTTGTCAGAAAATTATTTATAATATAAAGATCAGCTTTTTTATTTGGTGCAACAAAGTCTATATTATATATAATTTTTATTTTCTTCTCTTACTAAAAAAATAAAATTTGGTATAAAAGTATATTTATAAGCTTGATTTATTAACAAATTGTCAAGTTTCCTTATAAACATCCTAAACTCTTATAAACTCTCATATATGTATTTCTTCCAAATATATATATACGGAGGTGGAGCGTAAGAAAGATGCTTCGTGAATGAAACACTCTGCGAATAAAAAAGGATCTACTTGATATTGTATTCAGTAGCAAAGGACAGATAGAGAAGAGACAGATTTCTCTAGACTATTGCAATATATATATATATATCACAAAAAAGTTACAAAGAAAGAAACTACAAATTAGATAAAAACAAATAAAAATAATATTATTAGATTGTTATCGTTCTTTTCTTGTCACCAGGCACCAAAAAAAAAAAACCCGAATTATACGTATAGATACATTCGAAATGTACAATAATCGTAAGAGACAAAATTATGTTCGCTACATGTGACGACAATGTGCAAACGTGCAACTTGTTTCACCTTTATTATTGTTTTCCAATGCATATTATATGTATACGCGGTATACATGTACAAATGTATGAACGCGCGCCTACGTAGCGGTGCTCTCCGGATGCGATACAATGCGCGTGCGCGCGCACAATATATTTCCATATATATATATATATATATATATATATATATATGTATAATTAATAAAATTTTTTCTTCTTTGCAACACGTGTACATTTCGCGTAAAAACACTGCTCGCGAAGATGTGAGCGATTCTTCCTTCCTATATTGCAGACACAATTTCTACGTTGAGAATATAAATCGCTTCAGCGGTACATCTGTGAATCTTTTCCGACAAATTGTCATCCTCGTAGGAAACACTTTTACGTTTGTTTTTAACAAGAAACAGATATGCAAAACAATTGAAAAGATAAAATACACAATTTACGAAGTAATTTTATACTTCTTACGAAATTCGAAACTGTGCAATTGAACGATCACAGAACGTTGTGTCGTAACATATATATACCTATATATTTGACGTATAAATATATTTTGCATAATTGCACACAGTTTGTCGGGGAAAATTCTGCCAATGCCCGTTGCCGAAAAAAAATTATATAATACACATTCTCCCCTTTCTCGCTTTTGGAAGACGTTGCGAGAGACACGAGTATAAATAACACACAGATGCAATTGCATTTTCTGCATCAACTTGATCTTAACGTTAATCCTAAAACACATGCGCATTCCACTCTTCGCACTTTCTTCGAAACTCTGATTAAGTTGCTTGCGCAACTGATCGCAGGTATAAAATCAATCGTGAACAATAAATTTTTTTTATCTGCGGAATAAAATTTATACACAAGTTCAAAAAAAAAATAAACAATAGTAATAAACAAATCGAACTTTTTTTTCTTTTTGAAAGTGTGGAAAAAGCGGAAAAGGCCGTATAATTATTACATAAAAACCCTCCCTCTTTCTCTCTCTCTTTCTCTATACATATATATATAATTATTATAACATATGTATCGATTAACGCTTAAATAAAATATCTGCATTGTGAATTGAATAATAATATAATATAATATAATATAATATAATATAATAAATCGCATTTCGCTATGTCTCACATTTCGCTTTGTTAAACATGTACTTCTCCTTTAAAGCCTAAACGCACCTCACGTATTTCTAACTAATACCCGCTGTGTTACAAACAATAAAATTGGAAAATCAAATAATAGATGTTAATTCGTGTCAAAAAAAAACAAGAAAAAAAAAAGAATAGCAGATTACGCTATAATAACGTGTATAGCAGTATAGTATTCTAATTGTATAAACCTAAATCTAAACAGAAATAAGTGCGTCGCTACTTACGACACGCCCTGGAAAATGTAGAATAAAGGTAACACGTTTTTAAACATGCTCTTGGGAAGTCTTGCATTGAGATATCCGCGTCATGATTACGCCTTATGACTAAAAACTATTTCTTATTGATCATGTAAGAACTCAACAAAGAAATCAAAATTTTTCGTTTTACGAGCAATCTAGATCATGTAAATATTACAAAATTACTTGTTTATCATAATTTTAGACTTTGCTATAACAGAGAGAATGGCTCGTAGCACTGCAAAAGAATAAAAGCCCAATCTTAATGAATATAAAATTGTATGCAGAACTCACATCAAACGTAACATCAAAACTTCGATTTATTGACTGAGAAGAGACCAAGATCAATTTGCGCAAATAAAAAATTGCAAAAGAAAAAATGAATCTGTCTTGCAACAAATGTGTGTGTGTCAATAAAGAAGTAAAACTTAACAAACAAAATGAGAAAAAAAACTCAACTTAAGAAAATAATTCAGATCTTTGAAACAAAAAACTTTTAATTAAATAACTTTAAAGCAAAATAATGTTAGTCAAATTTAAAACATTTTGAGACTTGGAAATCAGCAAAAATAAATGAACTAAATAAGTTATATGTAATATTGAAAATTATTAAAAACTATCAAAGATTTTTATACGTAACATCTCCAATAATATAAGGCAATCGAATCCTTTATTGGCTAATTATTGATTATCATCGTTTCAATGAAGATTACAGAGAAAGAAAAACGGTACTTGGATATCTCAGGCAAAAACCACCGCTGACTTCTGTTAGGAAAAAAAATCACACAAGCACATGCACATTCTCTCTCGTGCAATATATCTCTTTTTATCTCTCTGAATATGTATATAGGAATACACATATACATAATATTAGAAAACTCTCTCTCTCTCTCTCTCTCTCTTCTCTTGTTCACATTCACGCATTTTATATTCTCACGTTTCCTTCTTTTTCTGCCTTTCTCTCACACACGCATATATACAACGCCGATGCGGAAGACCAAAATACTGCTTTCGGTTCTCAATACTTCCTCGAAAGCTCGACATAATCGAATAATCGACAGAGACATAACATTTACACGCAAGAATCTTATTTCTTTCCATTTATTTAAAGACGTGACAGCCGGTGTCATCCTGCATTCTCTCACTCTCGCTCACATCCTTTCTCTCTCTCTCTCTCTTGATGTCAAAAAAGAAATCTCGAACTAAAGACAGATCTGGTTGTTTGAGTCTTCTTGAACAAATGAAAGTAAAAAGGGGAATAAAGGAAAACAAAAGAAACAAGAGGCTTGATCTAGCCTGTCACAACACATACATACATATCTATATAAAGTGTGTTCGTGTTGTACATGTACAATATATAAAATAATTTTTTCTCTAACGCGCGTACGCTTGTGCATTTACTTAACAGTAATAATAATATAATAATAAATAATTAGTTGTAATAATAGATTTTTTTTTTTTTATATATCTTCAGGCTGGTCCAAAGCTAAAAGTTAATAGTAATTCTTATTGAATACATAATGATAAAAATAATAATAACAGCTGTAAATATAGTAACAGAAATAAAAACTACTGTTGCGTTTTATCAATAGCAAGTGCGAGAATATCCTGTACTAGCGAGAATAATAATATAATTATAATAATTAATAATCGAATATTTCTATAATACACACTTCCTGTAAGAGGCAAAACGATAAGAAAATATTTAAAGAAGAAGAGAAAGAAATCTAAATCAAAGCTGTTATACCGATATACTTTGTGTGATCTTTCTATTTTTTTTTCTCTTTCGAAAACTATATTGCTTTTATGATGTCACAAGTGAGAAATCATCTAGCATACGATTCTTGCGACATTTTATTTTTAGTTTTATATTTATTTAGTTTTTGTAATTCTAAACTTGTGTAAAATATACGATAAATGCTGATATCTGTGTCCGATATGTAAAAGTAGAAAATAATATCCGAAGTAGAGTGACACTGTTTTTCCCAACCGTTACTAGTGATTAGAAAATTGCTGAGCTGTCACACACACATTTCTCGATAACATTGACTTTTAATTAAAAAAACCTAAAATATAAAATAAAATAAAAACTGTACGTGGCAAGAATCTACACTATGTCGTTTTTTTCTCGATCCTGACGTTCCATAAAACCATTATGACCGCCGAAGTATTTTTAAATGCGTGTTTTTCTTTGCTTTACACACTGTAACAAGTATATTATCTCGTATCTTTGTTTTACTTCTTTCTTCTTCTTCAAATATTATCAAAGTCAAATAACTGCTCGTTTCATGAAGCAATAAATTTACTTATTTAACTTTTATCTATTTCTTCTCTTTTTTTTTTTTTGTAAAGTTGTGTCAGATTATATGAAAAATATAAAGAGAAGCAGGAATGCTTCACATTTAAACAAATTAAAATTACTTTTTCTTCTTAAGATTAAAAAACAAGAAATATATATATTTTTGTAATTTTATAAACAATACAGTGTCCAAAACAAATTATCGATAAGACGGCATATCACAACGTTTCAAGATTAAACTAGAGTACATGTTGTTCCTTGCAAGTCCAACAAAAACGGTATAATTCGATGTCCGGTGGAATGGATTTTCATTAGTCCGATGTATGTCTAAAACCTCTGATAAAACCAGTATTATTATTTATTTGCAAAACAAAAACATGTTCCATTTTGGCCCAGAAATACTATGATATGTACTAGTCTTGCCGATTATTCTGGAATATCTTGTGTACACAAACCTACATGTATATACATATAGATGTGTACACCCACAATTCATATTTACATATAATATAGGTGCGTGTGTGTGTGTGTGCGTGTGTGTGTGCGTGTGCGGTGCGTGTGTGTGTGTGTGTGAGCGCGCGCATGTTATGTTAATTATTAGATTAATATAGTATCAGATTAATATGTTACGTACACATTAATCTAATTTCGCATTATTTTAAGAAAGTTAGGTTTTCATCTAACAAAAATACTTGAACATTTGACACTTATGAGTTAACATGCACATAGTGTTCAAAACTAAAGGACAAAATTGCGAGTAAAAGAAAAAATTTGATTATTTATTTTCGAGAGAATATTGTTTGTAAACCAACAAGGCGAAAATCAAAGTAAGAACTGAGAAATTTTATTTTTCGCCAGTGGTCAATGTGTGAAACTTTTTATTTAATCGCAATTCTCGGTCACAAAAAGTCAAAGTCTTATTGCAAACAAACCACTTTCTTAAAATGTTTTATATATCATAATAATATACGGGATAATATACTCTTTAAAGAACTCGAATATTAAATTCTTTTTCCTAAAAGCTAGGTTTTATTTTGAATCGATACTGTTTGACGATCGAGATTTTATTTCTCGTACGCTCGATTCAACAACTTCTCGAAAATATATATATATATATATGAGTTACAATCGTGGTGCACGTAGAAAGCGACTTGTTCCATTTCCAGTTCTATTTTTTATATCGACGCAATTTCAAGAGTCGCTATTTTTTTGTAAAAATTTTGAACAATAATACTTTTTAATTGTACTGTTATTACGCACTAATTGCATGTACATGTATTTCAACCAAATTTAAAAATAAAACTAGAATAATTGATAAAATAAATTCCCGCTAGTGCACGTGTATCACGATTTCTTTTCTTATGTCATCTGCACGACGAGCGAGCAAGAATCGAGCTCGTTATTGCACAGTGTCAGGACCATATAATACTAATATACATAGGAGGCAAAAAGGGAGATTTTCTTTCCGTTCTTCGTTCTTTGTCATCACATATCATCTCATTCCTTTTCCCCCACTTAAGGTTCCTTTTCAAGCTCGCTCGTTCTCTTTCTTTCTTTCCCTCTCTCTTTCTCTTTCTCTCATGTCATTTGTTTTTTCTAAAGAATTTCTTCCTTCTTGTTACTCAGAGGAAGCTTCTTTTCGAAAAATATTAGAGCGAAGCAAATCGCGAACTCTTATCGATCATTATCGTCATCGCGGGGTTGAAATGGGCTATGCGATTGGTCCGTAATCAAATTGTCTTTGTCACGGCGTGAGATAATTACGTATATTAAAAAAAAAAAAAACGATCGCTGTAGCAATCGGCAGGTGAATTTATGAAGTGGAATATTCTCGGTCAAAAAATGCTCACTTGCTCTTCTTGGTAAAAAAAAATTGTAAAGTAAATACGAATACTCTGCAAATCTGAAGAACTTTTGGCGTGCAACGGTTCTTGATTGAGTTTCTAGTTTTATTTTATGTATTAGAAATAATAGCATTGTATTATCTCCCGACCTAATTTTATGCATCTTTAGTATTTTCATATAAACAGATAATACATAAAGTACAGATAAAGACATACGGTGTTATTTTTCTCGAAAAAAATAAAATTATTACTTAAAAAAAAAATTGGTTTTAAATTGATTTTACTTTTAGTGATATAACTTTAATTAAAATTGTAGTTCTATTAAATCCGTTGCTACAAAACTCGTCTTTAGGAGTGTCTGCCGCGTCTGAAGGTCGTCGTTCTCGGTGTTACGGTGACACCGAGTCGTCTCGTGTGCCTTTGAGTCGCCGCCGGACCGATCGGCAGCCCGCCCCGCCCGCGCCGCTAAGCCATGCCATCGGATACACCCCCTATGCCGTGCATGTACAAATTAAAGGGCATAACGCAGTCCTTCGGCATGAAACAGTCATGTACGGTTTTCATATGATTCTTCATTTTGTCGGGCCGTGAGAATTCTTTGCCGCATACCGGGCAAGGAAACACCTTGCGCTGATGACCTTCGTGATAAAGAAATGCGTGCCGCTGAAAGCTGTATTTATTCTTAAAGGTTTTTTGAACATCGCATTTGGCACATTCGGTGCACTGATAAACGCCTTCGTTAATAGACGCGTAACGGAAGAGATTTAAACCGCGCACGGACATTTCCGTCAATTGTTCGGCTGGGTCCTGCGACTGCGAGGTGGCTCGACGTCGCATACGTCGCTTCGGCACCGGACGACCGCTCGGTGCCGACATTGCGCCGGGATTCGATGACGTAGTGTTTGCGCCACTACTAGGAGTTCTAAAAGCCGGGGACGACGATGAGCTTCGAATGGACGCGCCACCTGCGCTCGTTGTCGTAGGAGTCGTGCTCGTGCTTGTTGTCGTTGGCGTCGCGTTTGTAGTTGACGTCGACGACGACGTGCTTGCTCGTGAAGTGTTTGCCGAAGAGTCCATCGATGTCGCGGAACCTGGCGACGAACCCGAGTTCAATCCGCGGGTCTTCTCCTTCCAAGTTTCATTGCCACCGTCAGATTTGTTCGATGAAAACTCTGTGGAAAGATGATAATCAGTATGTAATGTCAAGTTGAATTGACTCAAATAAATATAAAATTTTGTTTACAAGCCGAGATCACAGATGCGTCGAACTAATGTTACATTCCGCTACGTCCATTGTTATATTAATTTAACAAACGTTAGATCTGATGTGTGACCGATTGCATTTGTTTAATGCTATGCAACAATGGATGTAAAATAACGTTCATTATTTTAACGCAAATATGGCTCTGGTCTTCTGTGTGTGTGTGTGGGTGTGGGTGTACATGTAAAATTTACTACTACATCGATTCTTTTTGATAATCGATATAAATTTAACTAAGACGATACCTTTGTAATATTCCGGTACGCTGCATGCGAAAAATCGTAAGATATATTGCTGATAAACAAGAGGAAACGATATACTTCATATTCAAAGATAAATCGTCGCATGCAAGGTGAAACTAAGCACTTTAATAATATAAAAGTGATTGTACACGCGCAATTGTTCAAAAATTTAAAAATTACAACTACATACAAACAATATCAACTTGAAACAAAAATAATGCTGCAATAAACATAAACTTAATAACAATATGCTTTATATAGTCTACATAAATAAAGCACAAGATATAAAATATATATATATATATATATATATATATATAAGTACAGACTATCAACAAAAGATACTCGCATTATATATAAATTTATGTATAAAATTTTGCACTGGTTTTTTAATATGTGCACACGTGTGTGTGTGTGTGTTTGTGTGAAGGAGGGAAAAGTGTGCGAACTTATATTTAATGATATACTTAATAATACAAGAAAAAAACTCAGAGAAAACTCTTATTTTTTCACTACCAAATTGTAAAAATTTTTAAATATAAAATAAAAAGCAAACAGATCTAGAGAAAAAAAAGAAGGAATATAGACAAGAAAAGACAACTCACATCATATAATAATATAAGATTCAACAAAAAATTAATATAATACACATGTACATATACATACATATATATATGTATATACATATATTTATTGTTTTCTTCATTTCCACAATTTCTTTGCTCTCCTTTTAAGAGGAAAAGAAAATAAAACAACAATGCGTAACATGCAAAAAAAAAAAAACAGTTTTGTAAAAAATAATAATAATAATAAAATAATCGCTGGCCTCTCGTCACAGTCAGCTCTTTAAATTATCCCGAGTTCTTCATGGCATAAAAAGATCCCAACAGTCGCTCTGAAGACATCGGGACCGAATCACTTTCTTGAGCAAACCGCGACGAAAGAAACTTAAAGTCTAAGGATCGTTTCTCCGTCAGGTGCCTTTTCGACATCACAATCCATCAAAGGTGAACGCAAAAGAAACTTAAAAAATGTTTTGAAATAACACTTTCTTACAAAAAATACATGTTTTTTTTTCTTTTATATAAAATTTGTTATTTTTTTTTGTTATATTTTTTTGCAAGCACTTTGTTGAGAGCGCGTCTTGCAAAATTTCTTCAGAAAAACCGTAGAAAGTAAGAATTAACCAATTTGCAAAAGATTGCCGCGGTATTTTTGTGTTGAATAAAATAAAAAAAAAAATAAATAAAAAAAAAAACTAAACTCCTTGATACTTGATGTTGTAGCACTCGTGCGACTCGATATGATTACTGATAGAATGTGATCTCAATGGCAACCGCAAACGTTCGACGAGCCATGTGCGCTGAAACGAAACCTACATAAAAGTAATTTTTGGCTAAGAATAACGGTGCTTCACACATAACGAGAGCGGATGGAGGGGATATCTTTGACATTCGTCGTATATAAATAAAATATGTGTACATACAAGATCGAGCTACACATACTATCGAATCCTATAGGTTACATCGATGAGAAACATCGCCACACGTGAAACCTATACGTTTCTTGCCGAAAGGAAATCAAGGTTGCGCTGTCGTTCGATTATGGCACTTGTATGCGTTAAAATAAAAACAAGAAAAAAATTAACATTCTCTGGACCACTCTCTCTCTTTTTTCTAATTATTATTATATATATATATAGTATTAACATAATAGTATTATGTAAAAAAACAATTATAAATATATTCTTATAGCATGTTAGTTGTGTGCCATTCAGTTCCGCGCAGTTCTTTATTAGGCACAGGAGACTTTTAAGGTCCTGTGAACCACACTCGCGACATCAATCGAAATAAATAGCTGTAAAAAAAAAAAAAAATCTTAATGATTCGCAATCAGTCGATTGAATTATTTTTGCGTTGACTGGGCTGATTCGTCCCGAACCACCGAGATTTGAACTTGAGGATATTATTCGAACTACGAATCTCATTCGTATATCGAGATCTCCGGACCGGTCAGCAATATAATATATATATACACACACATGTGTTGTTAATATGGTTAATCAATTTCATTTTAGTTATTAAGTAAACCTGTGTATAGCGCCAATTTTTTGTAGTTAAAATTAATTCAATGCGTTAATATAATAAAAATAAAGTAATGAAACTTTTATAATTTTATAAATTACAGACTACGTGTATATTAAAAACTTGGTTTACACACAATTAAGAACACACATCAAACATTGTCTCCCAAATTTTTAAACCTTCCGTGGCCCAGAGAACAAACTTCTTGCTACAGAGCAAGATCGACTTGGCTTCACATGCGCGATATTATCAATCGATCAATAATAACGCAAGAATAAGCTTAAAAAAGAAAAAAAATTACACAACGACTACTATGTATAGTCACTACATTTGTGAGTGGTAGCGTTTGGTAGTTACCTTTCGTCTCGAATCAACGGGATTAGAAAAAAAAAATGCGAAATTGTCGTCGTCGTGTTGACAAAACAACGCGGAAAACTGTGTTGGTAGTAATTTTACTTCCGCTTCTTCTTTGTTTCTCGAACACATTGTTACACACTTTCACCGTTTTTTTTTCGCGCTCACAATACCAATTGCACATATATGTACGACAAAAAATTAGTTTTCATGCTTCTTTTCTCGTTCTTTCTCTTCTTCACATTTTTCATATGTATATGTTACACATTTCTTTTATTTTACCGTGTGTTATTATTATTACCACAATATGTCAACATATGTGACTTGTACGACTGTTTGTGTACCGAAATGCACAATGCCTCTTCTTTTATTCGCAGGACTCTCGTAAGTTTGTAAAACGATAAATACATTCCCGATCACTCCGAAGTCGATCAAAGTCATTAGATATAGAATATCTTGAAATTAATAAAATGTAAGAAGTGTGTGTGTGTGTGTGTGTTGACAAATTGCAAAAACATCGAAAAAAACGAGAAATCAAACAGCTTAATCCTCCTTCTTTTGACGTTAACGATTAATTTACAACAAAAGATTCAAAAAAGTTTTTTTTTCCACGTATTTCACGAATCTGGAAATTAAGCGATTGAGAGCCTGAAGAACTTATTTGGCAACATTTATTCTCTAAAAAAAGAGATTTGTATGCGGATTGTTCGGTGATTGGCGAGACTTAATTAAAAACCCTCTCATTTACAATCTATTGAACACCGTTTTTTCTTTATTATTGATAATCATAGTCGAACAATCAGTGCATATAAAATATACTAAGTCTACCCAGCGTCAGAAAAGATTCGTCAGCTCTAAAAAAATTCCCTATAAAATTTTTGTCCTTTCCTCTCACACGCTTATTTCTTATTAAATTTTTATCCTCTCGGAGAGCAAATCTCTCGCTCTCTTTTTCTCCCTCTTATATTTGGCACTGAGAATGCGATCGTCGATCCGGCCCTTTGACGAAGGGAGGATACGCGTGCAAATAACAATTTATTTGTTTCTTTTCATTTTCACACATATTGTTTCTCTCTCTCTCTCTCTCTCTACAATCTCTTTATCTTTCTTTTTTTTTTAACATTGCTGTTATTTTTTACGTCGCTTAAAAAAGGCACCGAACTGGGGATTACTTGCGCGTATTACAACATCGGGTCCCGCATGAAAACCATATAGTAATTCAACGCGCGTTTTTCATCGTATTTAATTACATATTAAATATTCCGGAGATCGTGCAATCTTCTTATTTTTTTTTTTTTTTTTTTGTTTTTTTTTTAATTTTTGCCCTCGTTTTCTGACGCATCGTCTCGCAACTGCAACGACGTTATATAATAATAGATAGTATCAACTAGCGCTAAAATATATTCGATATAACTTCTGTTTATATATAATATATATATATAATATAATAATAATATTAATGATAATATAATGATAAAATCGTCATATAATAATCGCAATAATATATAATATGTATACATATAATATACCGTTTTTTTGCATATATAATTTTTTCTCGATTTTCACACTCTCTTTCACTCTTGCACTCTCTATCCTTCTCTCTCTATTATATTTAAATGTAATTTAATTGCAATAATAAACTATGATTCTTTCTTTTAATATATATGTGTGTATGTGTATATATATATATGTATATATATGTATATATATATCTTTGTTTATGCATACATACATACATATGTGTGTGTATATATATACATATATATATATATATATATATATATATATATATATATGTATATTAAAATCTATTCGATAGTACAGTCTGCTTTCTAAGCCTCGTAAATTAAAGTCATACATACTTTCTTTCTCTTGCTTCACCCTCTCATTCATTCTGTCTTTTTCTCTCTCTCTCTCTCTCTTTCTCTCTCGCTCTCTCACACACACTCTTTGCCTCTCGTTCGCTCACATTGATCGATTTCTCTCTGCAATAGTCGTGCTAGAGAAACCTAAGAATAAGTGATATTTATTGACTGGTGATCCCTTTTACAAAGGAACGAACAAAAAATACGAGATGAGAAACTAACTTCGGCACGATACTTTTGCAATAGTTGCATAAATATAACATAATATATATATGTACTCTCTTTCTATATATATATATCTCTGTATATGTCTTAATATATATATATATATATATATATATATATATATATATATATATATATATATATATATA